>JANFOE010001000.1:0-46605 GCA_025667525.1 Glebionis coronaria
GTTTTAGTTATATACTGTTTTTATACAGCAAACTAAATAAGCATGATTTTAGCCTCATTTCTTATAGTTAATAACCTTTTTAAGCATATCTATCAACACTTGATCCCCACACAACATTTTTATCATCATATATACATCATATACATATACAATAATAAAGAAAATACATTTGTTCTTTACAAAAATAACAAGAGAAAATGGAGTGAATGATCTTCTTTACCAACCAAGTGTATTTCTTGTTTTTGGAAGACAAGAACTTGATGAACACCACAAGTAACTCCAAGATCATCAAACACCAAGAACAATAGTTGAGAAATCAGCCCTAGGACACAAGCAAATCACCTCCAATGTTGTTAATATGGCCACCAAATGATCAAGGCTTCAAGATAACTACATGATAGAGCTAGATAACATGTAATTCATGGCTAGAAAAGATCAAAAGGGGTGTTTGTTGCTTCAAAGTGGACGGCAAGGGTAGAGTTTTTGAGAGAGTTTTGCATGTATGGAAATGGTGGTGTGAGAGTTGCTAGTGGTTTTGACTAAACAAAGCTTAAAGAGTAAGCTTTGTATTACACTTGTAATAAACTAGCTAACATGATGCCACATAAGGTGGTGGTGTCATGTTGGTGCCGTCCCATTAAGCTAGTGGGGTGGGACAATGTATTTTGTCCCATCTCACTAGTTTACGGGTATTCCTCGATTCTAGTTTTCTCGCTTTGCATGCCCTCGGGTCGTTTCACGAAAAACTTTTTTATAAATTATGAATCAACGTCACAAAACGAATCCAATAAAAATTGTCTCATCAAAAACAGAGTTCAAAAACGTAAATACGTAATCCTAAGGTTTCCGGTTTAGTCGTAAAGGACGCTAAATTATGCACGTAAGCCCAATTTTATATCCGTAAATTGTGAGTTCGTCAACCAACACAAAAATAAGTTTCAAAATATTATATGAGAAAATATTTCACTACCTGAAAATGTTAGATTGTCACAAGAACCCTTCAACATCTCACCCTTTACCTGCTACAACTTCACCTTCACCACCCAAACCCAATATCCCATATCCTTCTCGCTTAGGCAAGACTAACGAGCTAACCAACAATGACTGTCAAGTGCAAAGCTATGTGAAGATGCTCTCTCAAATGAACATCAACATGAGCCTCGTTGAAGCACTTGTCCACATGCCGAAATTTGTTAAAGCATTTAAGGAATTGTTTAACAAGAAGGAGAAGTTGATTGAGCTCGCCAACACACGCTTAAATGAAAACTGCTCTGCAGTTATTCTTAAAGAACTTCCGGAAAAGCTTGGAGATCCCGGTCGTTTTGTGTTGCCGTGCATTTTTAACAAAACTGAAGAATTTACTGCCCTTGCTGATCTCGGGGCCAGTATTAATATTATGCCTTTGAGTGTTTGTAAAACACTATCATTACCCGACCTTACTCCAACAAAGATGACTCTTGAACTTGCAAATCGCACTCTCGCTTACCCCGTTGGTATAGCCGAAGACGTGTTCATTAAAGTTGGCACATTTACTTTCTCGGTCGATTTTGTCGTTGTTGATTATGAAATGGACCCTCGTATTCCTTTAATACTTGGTCGGCCATTCTTGAGAACCGGACGAGCTTTAGTTGATGTGGCCGAAGGTGAGTTAATCTTAAGAGTCGGGAATGATTCACAAGTTTTTAAAATGGGGAAGCTTACAAGCAAATCCTTTGGACGAGAATCCGTGAATATGATTAATGTGCTCGATGATTTTGTCATCTACAACAATCCTCTATTCGATTCTTGCATTGATAATCCACTTTTTCAAGATGATGTCGATGATTCTCTATCCAATTTGGACCCTTCACCCATTTATGATTCTCCACCGATCTTCGATGCTTATGATGATGATTCTAGCTCAGATTCGGATGATTATGATGACCTTACTTCCGAGTATCCCGACCTGCCCACATACGATGATTTTGATGAGGCCGATACTCTTTCGAGTGATTCTTCACATGATGAAGATCCTCAGCCATCACTCGATCCTACTTTGGACGATTACTCATTTGAGGAAGACTTCTCTGCATTTCTCAATACTTACTTCCCTCATGATAGTGATGCACCTCCTTTGGACTTTGAAGATTATCGTCTTCATCCTACTTTGGATTTGAAGAACATTCTTTTAAAGGAAAAGAAACCGGTCGACAACGACATCCGCATCACATATGATTTGACACCTCTTTGTCCACCTTCTGAGGACGAGGTTGTGCATCTTCTTCGCGGATCATCTTCACACTCTGCTGAGCCTGAGTGCTATTTTCCCCTAAACGAAAAGGTGTTCGACCCCGGTATCGATATTCTACAGCCATCTCAGTATCCACCTGACGAAATAAAAGGAAATATCTTTGGAACTTATGGAAATCTGCTTGCACCACTTCACCCTTGCTTCCACCGTGCTCCATCGCTGCTTAAGGGAACCTTGCCTACTCTTCTTTGGCTTGCCTTGTTCGCCTTAAGCTTGTGCTATTTGATGGACGAAAACTATGTCTTTGATCCTGGTGGATATATTTCATGCTTCTTCCTATGTTGATCAAGGTCGAGTCAGGCTCACGACTCAGTAATAAAAAATCAAGCGCTTCTTGGGAGGCAACCCATGTATCTATCTTTTCGCTTTCTTTATCCTAAGTGTAGTGGAGACACGTTGGTGTTTGCTATTTCCTCTCCTCTCTTAATCTGGGATTCGAGCTCAATGATCCACTCTTGATGATTCTTGACGACCCGTGATTCCGTGTTCACTTCTTCCCGGTTCTATCCTAAACTCTTTTCGATTCACTATATTATATTTTCTCAATATTAAAATAGGATTCTCTTTAGTTGTATCTTCCTTAGCGAGATTTAAACAAAGTGCACAATGTCCTAAGTGTAGGGGAGTTTACTCCCACATGCTTAAACATTGAGGACAATGTTTATATTAAGTGTAGGGGGGACTTCTATCGAAGTTAAGTGGCCTTTTCCTTGTATTTTTCCTCATTTTAACCGTAAAATCGTTTTTTTCGACATTTTTCAAAGTTTTTGATCTATTTTGGCCTATTAGTTTTTACTTTTGTATAGTTATTTTCTTTCCTTCTTAGAATAAATCTTTAATAAAGTGGTTTTAATTTTCAAACGTTGTGAATCTTTTGACTCAACCCGAGTTTACTTATCTAAGTTTACTCTAGCTAGTATCCTTAACGTGTTTAAGTCAAGTTTTGCTAGGCTTTTATATAGGGAGCTATAAAACGCGAAAGTCTTAACTCTCACGGGTTAAGAACAAGAACTTTTCGCAAGTTCCTATAATTGATCCTAGAGAGTCGTTTATCAAGGGAACTTTAAAATGCGATTTCTAAACTTGAAAAAGTCTAAGAGTTTGCAAGATCCAATAGGCGACTCGAAAACCCAAAACTTTGATTTAATAGGCTAAGCATCCACGAGTCTCATTACTTGAGATTTTAAACTGTGGAGAACGAGAGATGATAGAGTCAATTATAAGTTTGGTATTCTTTCGGGAATTTATGTGAGTTAATTATGAGCCTATTCTCCCATCGCTTGTTAATAAATTTATCTGTAATAAATAAGGTTGTACGATTTGAAAAGTTATTTAGCTTCTAGCCCAAGATCGTTTAAAAGTTGCTCGGTATGGATTAGAGTTCATAGCCAAGGCATAACTTATTGAAGCGGGATGCGAAGATTGGTGAGTCCGAAAAGGCCCTAACAAGGCACGAGGGCTACATTTTGTTACTAAAGATCCAAGTGATGTGAAGAATCATTTACCGAAAATCAATATGAAGGATCGAGACACACGACGAAAAGCAAAAACTCCCAATAAAGTCATGGAGAAGTGTATCCGAAAAGACCCTAGCAAGGTATGAGGATAAATAGATCCAAGTCATAAAAGGAGGCGGATCGTTGTATATCAAAATCCAAAATAAAGATTGGAGAAAAATGAAGAAGTCGTGGTCCAAGTATGAATCTCTCAAAACTTCAAGTGAAGAAAATCCTATTATGAAGATAAGACCATTATTTCAGGAACGTCTCTCAAGGTTTGAACTATGAAGTCGCTGCCAAATATCGGTCCGAGAAAGGTCTCAAATCGCGAAGCGAGTTATGCCAAGATATGAACTTTATGAGGTCCCGATAAGCAGTTTTAAAAGATTTTGTCCTTTAGCTAACTATTTATTAAATCGTTCACTTTATTTTCGGCCTAATAAACTATCGAAATAAGTCAACAATGCATCCTCGTGATCATTCAAGACAACAATAAAATATAAGAGATACACCTAGGAATAAGGGAGTCTAAGTGAGTAATTGGCCCACATGAGTTCGTGTTAGTTTGCTAACTTATAATAACAATGATCTCGTTTTTAAGCTTGGTTTGGAGAAAGTGAAAACTTGAGGATGATGATCATTCATGACATTTCCAAAACCCTAGGTATGCTTTTGATTTCTTTACTTTGAATGTTTGTAATTTTCTATCTCTTTAATAAAGGCCACTATGGATTGATTATGATGAAAAATGTAAACGTGCTTTGTAACTAATGCATTGCATGAGGACATTGCAATGGTCAAGTGTAGGGGATTTGATAGGTGTGTAAACACCCATCCTTCTTATCACTTAATTACAATAATAACCGGGCCAAAACGTGTATTTTATGTCATTTATGTCGGAATTATGCGTGGTTTGTGTTTTTGTTGTGATTTAGGACGAAATTGTAAGGGAGAAAACACGGTCATTTACGGGCTTTTATTGAAGAAAAAGATGAAAGACGAGGTCAAGAAGTCAAGAGTGCAAAAAGAACGGAAGTCCAAGACCAATTCTGAAGTTTTATCGAAGAAAAAGTCAAAAGACGGAAGTTTACTAAAAGCCGAAGAACTCAAGTCTTATTTATTGAAGAATTAAAAGACGAGTTTAAAGAAATCCCGAGCCAAAAGTCATTAAAGTACAAGATTAACAAAAGATTAAGAAGGGAAGGACTTAATGGTGCAACTAAGAAGAAATGAAGGAGGGGAGGAAGCTTCCTAAGCATTCCTTAATCCTCCCCTATATATAGTCATTAGGATTCATCTTTTCATTTTTGTTGGCTAGAGTGACACTAGTTCTTCCATCTTTATTTACTTGCACATTTACTTTATTGCACTTTAATTACCTTGTCTTGCACCTTATTTTTCAAGTAAGTTAGTTTTATTTTTATTGCACCTTTACTTTTCTTGTCTTAAATCTCTCATTCTACCTTTCTTTCTTTGCTTGATCTTTATGTTTATGTGTTTATTATCTTGCTTATTTGATTAAAGATTATGTTTTTATGCTTTTGATTGTTTTGGATCATTGATTTTTATAGCTTATTTGTGTTAATTTTAAGATTTCTAAAGTTTTTTATAAAAGTTATTTTATATAAAGTTTGTTTTCGTAAACTTGTTTTCTTTTCGTGTTTTTAAAAGTTTTAAAATTTTAGCTTATTAGCTTTTTCTTACACGAATTTGCTTAGGATTTTAGTCTAGTGCTTATTTGATTTATAGCTTATTTGTTTAGCTTATTTTCGATTCCTTCTACTGTATTCCGACCATACAAGTCGGAAAAGGGTTTATCTTTCCGATCAGCGCTCCTTGGCTTGGTAGGAAAAGGGTTTGACATATTCCGATTAGGTGTATTTGGTATTGCGATCAGAGGAAGGTGACAGCATTCCGATTGGAGTTCCGACAATATTCTGATTGTGAGGATTCCGATAGCCCCTTATTCCCACATTCCGATTGAATCATTCCGATCAAGTGTAATTTTGGTATTTCGATCAGGTCTAGTGACAGTATTCCGATTTTGAGACCACTCCTTATTCCGATCTGAGGCCACTCCACATTCCGATCTGAGGTGTTTATTTGGTTATTCCGATTTGGCCATTGGTGACAGCAATTCCGATTGGTATTCTGACAACGACATTCCGATCAGGTTAAGGTGAGGGCATTCCGATCGGAATGTATTCCGATGGTGGGTTTATTTTTACATTTTGTCTTGTTTAAATTTTAAGTTCTCATTTTAATACTTCGTCAAATTTTAATTCTCGTCACGCTTTAACTTTAAGTCACTTAATTTCTCGTTATTTTACTTTTCAAAGTTTTTAATTTTGCACCTTTTACTTTTAATTAGACGTAGATTTAATTTACCGCCATTTACTTTTATGTCTTGCACTTTTTAATTACTACAACGACACAACTATTTATTTCACCATATAACGACTGAGTCGCACATTAATCCATTTTTCAATTCGAAGAGATTGGTTCAACGATATTTTTATACTTGGCAAAAACTAGTTATTAAGATGTAGGCGTCATCAAAATCAAATAAAGGATTCGAATAAATCTTGAAATTTTCCTTAAGAACGTCTTCATCGGCTAGTGACTCGTCATCACTAGAGGTAAAATCATCATCGAGATCAAAAAGAGGATTAGAGAAAGCCAAAGAATCATCTCCCAAGATGTCGGTGGGAGGTAATGAATCATCACTAGAAAGAGATTCACACTCACTATCACTATCAGAAGCAACCGTAGGCTCACTTTGGATTGGAATAAGAATCTCATCACAAGGAATGGTGATAAGACCCTCATCCCCCATGATGAGAGAGGCATCGGTCTCCGTAGTGGAAGAATCAAGAATAGGAGTGGCAGTCTCACATGATGGATTGAGATCGTAAATATTATCCTCGTCATCATCATAACAATAAGGAATCACACGAGGCGTAGAGGTATAAGCACTAATATTAGATACTTTCTCTTGTCGCTGTCGCTTTTCCTCCTCCCATGTTTCTTTTAGTTGAACTACGGCTTCTTCAAGTTTCAAAAGAAGGGCTTGTGTTTCGTCATTCGGATTCAAAGAAGGTTGATGATCGAGGGTGTATTGTGGGGGCTCAAAATCATGAAAACCAGAATAATAGCACAGATGTGGTCCATCATAAATCATCGGTTGAAAAAAATTAGAACATGGATTTGGCTCATAATAATTCATCGGCTGACAATAAGAAGTATCATGAGGGCCCCCACAATGATTGCAACACGGGTATTGAGAAAAACCCAGTGCATTTTTCGGATACGGATCGTCATATATGGAAGAGGGTGAGATAGTGTCATTACAGGCGAAGTATGAATTGATCGAATTGCAAAATGAACAATGTCCAAATTCGTAATTAGGGATATCCATACCGCACCGCTCGCATGAACACCAATTACATGATTGACTACCAGACGACCCACACCCTATACAATATGAATCCATGAAGAATTAAAAATAAGAGGGGTTGAGAAAAAGAATTAAACACAATAGAGGATAAAGAGGAATATTTTTAATTTTTTTTTCTTTTTTTTTAATGATATATATAGTAATAAAGAAGAGTAAATAAAATAAAAAAAAATTATTTTTTGTTTTTACAAATTATATATATTTTTTTGGATTTTTAAAATTCTTTTTTATTATATATATATACAAATACGAAAATAAACTTTCAAAACGAAAGGATCTTCAAGTCACCAACTAAAAACACAACCCCAATATCGCTACACACTGAGCCGGCAGCGGCGCCATTTGATTGAGTCGTTTTCGTACACCCGAAGGTTATCGTAGTTCCTGGCGAAGTGTGAATGGAAATCCGCGTTTATGTCTCAAGTTTGATGCTCGAATAAAAAGGGTTTAAATTTTAATATTTAAATCTACTAGTTTGAATAGACTAAAAATATAAAACGATCTAAGAGCGACAATTATACTACAAATTTTAAGCTAAAGGTACCTAAAATAATACTAAGGACAATAACGATGGTAAATGAACGAGCATAATCAAAACTAATATAAATCATACTTAAGCTAATGAAACTAAGATAAAAAGAAACGAACCCGAATGACGAACCGAATACGCCGAGCTAACATAAAACATAAAACGTTAACGACAATTAAGATAAACGACATTTTTAACAAAATATAAAAACTATTTTATTTTAAACTTTTTTTAATTCTTTTTAAACTATATTTTTTTAAAGTCTAATCAATATTTTTATGAAAGTAAAATTTATTAAATGCTTTGAATTGTTAGAAATGGATATTTAATTTTTAAACAACTACGTTAACTATTTTATTAACATAAATAATATCAGATTTTGCAATTGAAAATAAAGAATAACAACTCTATATTAAAACATTTAAACAAAATAATAACATAAAACAGCATGTGGAATAGATGGTTACAGAAAGGAGTTTAGAAACTAAAATCTGGTGGGATGTCGTGGGTTCAAATCCCACAATGACTATAATTTTTGAAAACGATTTTTTTTACATTTCTTTCTGCTTACTGTTTAATCTCACTACCCCTAACCACACCTTAAAACAAAACAGTAGAATACCAATTTAAGCTAAAAGCAAATAAAAAGCTTTTTATGAAGAAAAACTATATATTAGCCAAACCAAAAACTTAATGAGAGATCAATTCTCATTAAGCCAACAACCTCAATAACGAAAACATCAACTCGAATATTCATCTAAATCCTATCGAATCCAAACCTTCAATAACCAAAACATAAACTGCAAACTTCATCTAAATCTGCTATCATAAATCGAAACATTAACCGAATCTAAAGCTGAGACCAAAACCCAGCTCCGAATATAAAACCAAATCAATCGAACACATATAAATCGAAATTGAAAATTAAATACAAAACTTTTATATAAAAAATAATAATAATAAAGTTGTGTCTGATCTTAAAGCAAAAATACAGGGATAAAAATAATGGAATGTTATCTACTAAAAAAACGCTGCTGTCTTTGTTTTCCTAATTAACGGAAAAAAGAAAAATAAAAAAATGTTCAGCTCTTGTTCTATCCTATCTAAAACAGTAAAGATAATATATATATGGAATGTTTTTTTTTCCTCTGCTTTAGTAGTACGCTAGCCCCTCCCTTTTGCAAAATGATATGATCTCTTCCTGGGCCTCTTTTGGGCTTTTTTTTTCTTTCTTGCTGCGTATATTTTTGGGGCCAGCTGTGGGCTTTGGCTTCAATACTTGCTGTTGGGCCTGAGCTGGGCTTGTGGGCTGAAGTTATATTAATGGGTCGGTTCGACCCATTTTAATGGTGTCGGGCCGGCCCAATAAAATCATCAGTGCACTGTCAAACTCGATTTCCCGTGCTCTTTTCATTTCTCGTGCTCGTTTTTGGTCTTTTTCTTCGTTTTTGCTCCTTTTCTTTAATATTCGTACCTACAATAATAAATAGCAAATATAAATGATATATGCACTAAAAATACATTTTTTCTACTTATTATGCGAAAAATGGAGGGAAATTCTCACTAAATGCATGAATAATTACGTGCTTAACAGGCGCTAATTTTTTTGATTGAGGTTTTGCTAACGTTAAAAATAAAACGCAAATCGAGTAAGTCGAAAACGGCCTACCAAAAAAACGTATAAAATCACAAAAGCAACCCGAGATCGTTGTTCAATGAGGAAACTGTGAATTTGAGATTCTCGATTCGATGTTTGATTAATGATCGAATAAAGTCATTGAAAAAGTAAAAGCAAAGACGTAAACGTAAAATGAATTAAAACGACAAATAACGAAAAGTACGCAAATCGATAAAATGACGTAAAATTAAAAAAAATTAAAATTTTTGAAAACTTAACTGTGGAAACCTTGGTTTCCGGATCTTTGAAGCAACTAGGAATGATCATTGTTCATATGATTATACAATCAAAGCGGAATTAGAACAACAACCATTAACAAGGTGTTTAGGCACAAAACATGAATTAAAACAAAAGGATTGTTCATTATATTAATAACAAACAATCACTAGACGTGTATACATTGAATCCCACGTCTAGTCGAGACACGCTTTAGGTTTACATTGTGAATGAATTGATATGAATAAAATCTAAGACCCTTGTTCCTTTTATAGTGGAAGGAACAGAATCTACAAGAGATAAAATCAAATAAACATCTAAATCTTCTATTTAGATAAACTATATATTGTGTATATCATAAATAATATAATCAATATATTCCCCAAATAGAATTCTCCATCAAATCCATCAGCGTTGACTATTGTTGACTGCGTTTGACTTTTGTTGACTTCTGTCAACGCCTACATTGCTCTTGTCAACATCTATATTACTCTTGTCAACACTTGAGTAAATGTCCTTCGATTTTGAGTTTCTGCCACATCAACTTTTTGACCCAACAATCTTCCCCTAGTTGATGGTGGCAAAACTCTATGTGTATCTCTTGTAAGTTGTACATGATCTTCAAATTGCTTCCCCTCAAGTGTAGCATGTATTTCTTCCCCTTTTTGTCACATCAACAAGGAAGTAAACAATGTTGCAATGTTGAAGATTCTCCATATGTAGGCTCTGTGTAATGATCTTGAAGAAAAATAAATAAAGTATTCTTGATGTAGAAGTAGAGTAACCCAAACCTATGTTCCATGTCTTGTACGATGTGATGAAGTATGGAACTAATACAAAAATCCTCATCCTTTGTGAGACACTGAGCATAATAATGTAACTCCTTCAAGTGATAGAAAATATGTGCATAGAGTACCATAAGAAAAATCACATATTCCTAGATCTTGTATTACTTCATCAGTAACAATATAAGCACAAACAAGTTACCTTTAAAGTCTATGACTGGGAGTGCACGACTTTAAGATATGATAGAACACAAACTCGCGAAAATCTTCTTCAATCATCAAACTTACCATAATAATTCTTCCCCTTAAGCTAACACCTCTTCATGACGATTTTAATGGAATCACATCTTCATACCATATGTAAAAGTATTAGACCGGATAACTCTTTCGCAAGGCTATCCCGATTACATAGTTTAAATATCCATCAAATTCCCATAAAAAATTGCTAACTCGCTTTAAGATCATTAATCCCTTTTAAAAATATCCGAGCCATAAATATCAACATGATATTCTAAATTAAAACGGAGATTCCATGTACCTTCGTGTGTATAATCCTCCTTTTTGTGTGCTTAAAACGTACCAGTTTTCTCAACAGCAGCAAACCTTTTGTTGTCCAATAACCTCTCTTATCCAATATCATTATCAGATGCTTTATCCGATATCGAACAACACCTATCAGCGTTTGGATTTACATATCTCGGACAACACGTAACAATGTCTGTTCTGTCAGCGTTACGTTTCTTCTTGTCAGCGTCAATTCCATACTTTGTCAGCGTCTATAATATAACTTGCTCCAAAATTCTTTGGCCACGTGACTTTCCCATCAGCTTACTTCCTTTTGTAGCTATCACGTATAATATCTTCATGCAAAGTAATAACTTGACAAAATAGCATGCATACCCACGTGATTAATCTAATGCTGTATGAAAGAAAATAGATGAATCCTATAAAATAGGATATAAATCTTTACCCATGTTTCCAATATAGTAATCCTTCACACAGTATGCAAGCAGTTATGCCCAAAAAGATAGGGAACCAAATCTTCAATCAGTTATACTCCTCTCCTTCACGTCACATTCTTCTGCAATGTGAAACGTGTTTATCCCATGAAAATAGCATTTGTATAACCGCTTCACATATATGCACGAAATAACAGATCTTTTCCCATGTTCGAAATATCTGCTCCATATTCATCACATATCTCTGACTTGAAATACTTCACGTCCAAATAAAGTGAATTGCATACTCCATGATTTTCTGAGCAAAACATGGATAGGATCAAAATATACTTACAATACTTCACGTGAATGATTTCTTGCACATCTTGGACCACTCCATGTAGTATACGTCTCCTCACGTCCACTTTGTTTTTACACAGCCACGTTCCTTCTTTCTGACAATAACACTCTTCTTTCTGATCTATACGAATCTCGTCCAAAAATAAACCATACTCATAAAGTCAGTAAAGAAAACATGAAGGGAGATCTGGTGTATCTGATTATAGCAAGGGTTCTTGAAACCCTAGAACACTAATTGAATAATCTGAAACCCTAATTAGGGTTATGATAAATTTGTACTAGGATCTGAATATAATGAATCATCTTCACGTTATAACATCCAAGAACCTCAAACTTTCTGCTTTTCATATCGATCTAGGGTTTGAGTAACCCTAGTTCATGATTTCATGTGAACAAAGCAAAAACTTTAATGCCATAATCAGTGAACTTCAACCTTGAATAATTTCTTCGTTAGGGCTCAGATCGAAAATCCCTTCGGTGAGATTCTAGACACAAGTGCCAAGAATCTACAGTCCGAAAATCACGAAGATCCAACGGTTAACGAAAGAGAGATCGTGTTTTGAACATGGCTGTCCACAGAAAACTGCATACCTCCTACTGCTGACTTTGACGCCTAATAACTTTTGCCTGGGGATAAAACTCGACAATCCCTCCAGTGGATGTTTAGATCTATGTATGTAGAACACACATATAAAATTTCGTGACGATCCAACGGTTCAATCAAAAGTTATGACCTTCTGAATACTGCTGCGCACACAAAAACGTCCAGAAAAACCCTAGACGGATTTTTCTTTTCTTCTCGAAATACGAACACCTTGTTGGTCCTAACATCACGAGCCACGAGGCTCTGATACCAATTGTGGAAACCTTGGTTTCCGGATCTTTGAAGCAACTAGGAATGATCATTGTTCATATGATTATACAATCAAAGCGGAATTAGAACAACAACCATTAACAAGGTGTTTAAGCACAAAACATGAATTAAAACACAAGGATTGTTCATTATATTAATAACAAACAATCACTAGACGTGTATACATTGAATCCCACGTCTAGTCGACACACGCTTTAGGTTTACATTGTGAATGAATTGATATGAATAAAACCTAAGACCCTTGTTCCTTTTATAGTGGAAGGAACAGAATCTACAAGAGATAAAATCAAATAAACATCTAAATCTTCTATTTAGATAAACTATATATTGTGTATATCATAAATAATATACTCAATATATTCCCCAAATAGAATTCTCCATCAAATCCATCAGCGTTGACTATTGTTGACTGCGTTTGACTTTTGTTGACTTCTGTCAACGCCTACATTGCTCTTGTCAACGTCTATATTACTCTTGTCAACGCTTGAGTAAATGTCCTTCGATTTTGAGTTTCTGCCACATCAACTTTTTGACCCAACTAAAAATAAATTTATTAAACTTAAAAAGAAAACTAAAAAGTATTTTAAAAATACAAATGGGCTAAAGAGCCCAAATGTACGAAATTGGACGAAACGCGTTATTGGGCCAAAAAACCCAATAATTGAAATACTTAACGAGAAGAGCCAAAATTTTACTAGAACTATTTTTTTGGACTAATTAAACTACAGTAAAAATTTGTTTTGAAGAAGATTTCGCCAATAAGCTCAAATAAGCACTTTACGTCTTTAGAATAAGAAAAATTATTCGAGTTTTTGAAATACTCGATGTTATGATCTAAATTTCAAAACGTAAGCTGGAATTATGTTAAAAAAGACTAATAAAAAAAATTAAAATTCCAACAAGCTCAGTCGAAAAGCTCTACGGTTGAATAAGCTCAAAAGATAAAATGATAAAACTTGAAATCCTAAGAAAACTAACACCAAATAGAACCAAACTACTAGGACTACATACACTAAAAACGATTATGTGATGAAAAAAAACAAGT
Source organism: Glebionis coronaria (assembly GCA_025667525.1). Taxonomy (NCBI): domain Eukaryota; kingdom Viridiplantae; phylum Streptophyta; class Magnoliopsida; order Asterales; family Asteraceae; genus Glebionis; species Glebionis coronaria. The sequence goes on from JANFOE010001000.1 coordinate 13,672, forward strand.
TGTGACCGATGAAAATAAGCTAAACGAATGAATAAGCAATCTATGGGTTGATTTGAAGAAAATAAGACATAAACAACATAGTATAAAAGAAACTTAAAGCGAATATTAAACAAAAAGGGCTGCGAGATCAGATGGTAATATGGTGGTGTGTTGCGTCTGCTTGCTGCACCAAGGTTCTAAGTTCAAACCTTGCTGCTGTCACGTTTTTTATTTATTTTCTTTTGGCTGGAACAATAAGCATAGAAGCAGTTGGCGTATAAGCTTTTACAATACTATAAGCAATAACGAAGACATAAACAAACCAATACACAGAAACTCAAATTCAAAGAAGTTGAAAAATATTGCAAGCAATGCAACAGTAAGTAGCATCTAGGTGCACAAAAGGCTTTTTATGGCCACTTTAGCTTAACTCAATTCCTACAATAATCACTCCCACAACTTAAAACCTAAAAACAGATCTAACTCCACTCTCAAACTATAAGTGTGCCGAGTTTCAACCTATAAAACAGTCACACGAGCATGCTAGATCAACTGGTGCATTTGCCACTTAGAATAGCAAAAAAATGAACTAAAAGGTAATCCGTTTTTTGGCTATATTGAGCTAGGCTTGAGGCAAACAATCAGATTCCATCAAATACATGTAAATTAACTGATATGTACTATATTAGTATTCATGTATTTATCTAGTTTAAGATTAGTATTAGTATTATTAGGACTATGATTGGGTAAGTCTTTAGCTTATCCTATTAGGTTATCTTTTATTATAAATAGGGCATTAGGGCTGTAAACTTTATTATGTGGAATATGAATTAAAGTATTGATTTGGTTATCAATTAGAGGTCGGTTTATCTCATTAATATAAGCCATCGGGGGGTCGTGTTATCCCATTATTATAGCCTATCTATCCTTTAATCTCTGTTATCGACTCGGTTCATATCAAATTGGTATCAGAGCTGTTTCGATTCTAGGGTTAAAAAAATCGAAAAGTACTGTTCACCCAGTACTGTTCACCGACTGTGTTCATCTACTGTTCATCTGATCTACTGTTCACCAGATTCTTGTTCATCGACGAAGAAATAGGTAAAGAACGCGTTTAAAAAAGAAAGATGTTGAACTCAGCACAGATCCAAGAAATAATCGAGAAACTTGAGCGTGTTGAGGAACATATTGCACGAGCACGTCAAGAGCTCTCTTGGTTTTCTAATAGGCTAATAAAACCAGTAGAGGCAGTAGTACCAGAGAAGAACATCAAATTGTTACAGGGGGCGATAGAAGAAAAGAAGAACCAGGAGCGACAAGTACCTTCCTACAGGCTACAACAAAAAAGATGTTATAAGAGAAGGATGGAGGCAAGGCTGTACTGGAAAAAGTTTATTGTTACATTAGACCGAATCAGAAGTCCTAAAAGTACCCAATCTGTAGTAATGTTTAGGATGGGAACCCATCATCTAAGTGTTGCAGGTTGGCACATCCAGAGTAATGTACGAAGAGAAGTCAGACACCATCCTCTTCAACATGTCTATCATGTTTACTATTGGCTTATTTTACATTACATGGTAAATCAAAGACAAGTTTGGGATCCAGGAATCAAGGTTGTTCAAAGCAACACCTTGAGGACAAGTTGTTTTTGGAGGCGGGAGTATTGATATGTACTATATTAGTATTCATGTATTAATCTAGTTTAAGATTAGTATTAGTATTATTAGGATTATGATTGGGTAAGTCTTTAGCTTATCCTATTAGGTTATCTTTTATATAAATAGGGGATTAGGGCTGTAAACTTTATTATGTGCAATATGAATTAATGTATTGATTTGGTTATCAATTGGGGGGTCGGTTTATCTCATTAATATAAGCCATTGGGGGGGTCGGGTTATCCCATTATTATAGCATATCTATCCTTTAATCTCTGTTATCGACTCGGTTCATATCATTAAGTTAAATGATTTTGAACTTAAGCAATTATAACAACTTTTACACAAAATTTTACGAAAACTAGTAAAACACTATAGAGACTTATCTTAGGATACTGTTTTTGTATTTTTGTGTTTAGCAACAAATCAAAAGTTGATTATTACTAGCTTAGTATTACTCTTCCTACTTGGCACAAACCTACAACCTACAATCACCCTATATGGATAATATAGATAATAACCTACTTAAACCAAACGCTCCTTATTTTGGCAGATTTCAAACTTATGCTATGTTTATGATTCCAACCGACTTTTAATGAACTTTTTAGTGATGAATAACAATAATAACCTACAATAAGCTGAATTAAAACGAGATTAAGCTAGGATAACAATAAATAAGCTAAGTTACCGAAATATTTTTGTATTTTTATGAGTTTATGACAGAATTTGAGATAAAAAGATTAGACTACCAAATCAAACTTCATAAAAAACTAAGAGAAGTAATAACACATAGAATGATAAAGAAACCACTGATAAGCATATATGATAAGCTATATATTAAACAAAAATTTGAGAGTAAAAAGTAAATAGTTCTTAGACCTTTGCAAGCTCCACATCCAAATGAGGCCTTTGCCAAGAGGCCTATATCTTCAACCCAAATTTCATCTACAATAAGCTTATTATAAGCTTATTAACAACCCACTGTTCACCACACCTTGGTGAGGTAGCCTTCAACATATATTTTTTTGGTGATATTATGAGTAACTTCCTTAGCTTTTTCGAAAATCAAAACTCACACAAGCTTATTCAAACTTATGTGATTTTAACTTATGAACTTTAGAAAACATATCATTCAAAGAGCTTATAGCTTATATAAGTTTTATGATAGCAATAACAAAGCAACTAAAGTAAATGAAGAGAACACATTTTGAGACCAAACAAAAATTTTATTAATTCATTAAAATCATTACATAAACATAAAATATTACAACTAAAATTAAATTTGCATAAATTAAGCTAAGAAATTACATTACTTACAATGAAGAAACCTAGCCCTATTTATAGCTGAAGATGAGCCTTTGGGGGTGAGCTTCTCTCTCCAAGGGTTTCAATTTCGTCCGTTTGATCTTGCTTAAGAATAAAGCATGATTTGTGGCCTTTGGATCTTTTTCTTGTTTTCTCTGTCCTCCCACGGATTGCCAGCATGGCAGCTTGATGGGACACTTTTGTGTTTCTTTTACACTGATTTTAGTGTAAATTCCTTGAAAACTTGTGTTTCTTTCCCTTCTAAAATCGGATTGCCAGCGTGGCAAGGTGCTGACGAGGCCATGTGGTGGAGTGGGATATTCTCATTGGTCGTGGGGAAGTGGAATTGTAACATTTAATTAGCTCAATTTTCCTTAATGGGTAAACCCCCATTTTTGTTCGTCACTAGGTAAATGTTGAAGAAAGGGGAATAGTAGTTTTTTTTTCTCCACTCTTTTATTCTTCTTTTACTGGTTTTGACTTTTTGACCCAACCCATCTTTTTCTTTTGGCAAAAACAGCCCTTGTACTTTTATAAACTTGTTAACCTTTAAAAATGAACTTTTACTTGATATGAAATAAGAGTTCTAGGAATTATCTTGGTAAAGTTTGGATAGATGAGGGACCATTTTAGTATTTCTAAGGATAATGAGGGGAGTTTTGTGAAGTTTTAGGAAAGTGGAGGGGAAAAAGTTTAATTTTGTGAAAGTGTAAGGGTGTTTTGGTAATTTGAGAGGAAGATTTGTAGAAAACCCGTTGAAGTAGAATCCCGGCTTCAGCTTTTTACACTTCTTTTTATCTCGTGTCCATTTTGACTTTGTCTTGATTTTTTTTATTGTCTTTTCTTCACATCCGTACCTACACATACACAAACAACAACACAAGTATATATGGCACAGAATATTTGATCGTTTTAAGCTTGTTTTCCATGAAAATAAGATAAGAGATTATGCTCTTATCAGTCCATATGGTTAAGGATACTAGCTAGGGAAATTCAAAAAAGTAAACTCGGGTTGAGTCAAAATATTCACGATGGGCCTAATATATCAAAGACGTTTAAACTTGCTAAAACCATTTTATTTATTCAATTTTTTTCTTTTGACTTTATTCATGAAATGGAATATATACATATGATGGTGATGACAAAAGGAAAGAAGATAAAAGAAAATAAATGAAAAATACTACTAGGCCAAAATAGATCAAAAATTTTGAAAAACGTCCAAAAAATATTAATTTTCCTATTAAAATAAGGACATATTCATGGAAAAGCCCACTTAACTCCAATAGAAGTCTCTGTGGAGTCCATTGATCGTTAGACTCAATGGTTATGAACCATTATATCTAGGTTGATCATCGTTCATATGATAACATAGCAAAATAGAACAATGATCATAACAAGGTGTTTAGGCACAAAGAACACATGAATTAAAACAATTGGGTTGCTCATTATATTAATAACAAACAACCACTAGACGTGTATACATTGAATCCCACGTCTAGTGCGACACATACTTTAGGTTTACATTGTGAATGAATAATATGAATAAAACCTAAGACTCTTGTTCCTTTTATAGTGGAAGGAACAGAATCTACAAGAGATAATATCAAATAAACATCTAAATATTCTATTTCTATAGATATATATTGAATATATTATTTAGAATATATCCAATATATTCCGTAAATAGAAATTCCATCAGCGCCGTAGACTTCTGTCAGCGTCCAAACATGGCGTGTCAGCGTCTAGCATGTTTTCTTCGTTTTGAAGTTTCTGCCACATCAACTCATATTAACTTTGACCCAACAATCTTCCCCTAGTTGATGTCGGCAAAAATCTTTGTATATCTCTTATAAGTTGTACATGATCTTCAAATTGCTTCCCCTCAAGTGTAGCATGCGTATCTTCCCCTTTTTGTCACATCAACAGGGAAGTAAACAATGTATGAAATCTTTGAAGATTCTCCAAATGTAGCTCTATGTAATGATCCTGAAGAAAAATAAATAAAGTATTCTTGATGTAGAAGTAGAGTAACCCAAACATATGTTCCATGTCTTGTACTATCTATGTGATGAAGAACTTATACTCATGGTACAAAGTATAAGTAGACCTCAATCCGTTTGTCAAAAATCCTCATCCTATGTGAGACACTGAGCACGATAATGTAACTCCTTCAAGTGATAGCATCTACAACTGCTAGATTTTGAAAAGTCTTCATCACCAACCATGTAAGCACGAACAAGTTACCTTAAAAGTCCATGACTGGAAGTGCACGACTTTAAGATATGATAGAACACAAACTCGCGAAAATCTTCTTCAATCATCAAACTTACCATAAGAATTCTTCCCCTTAAGCCAACACCTCTTCATGACAAGTCATTATCTTCATATGTAAAAGATGTAAGCGAATAACTCTTTCACAAGGCTATCCCGATTACATAATTCAATAAAATTCTTCATGAATTGTTGCTAACTTACTTAAAAATCATCTACCCCTTGTAAAAATATCCGAGCCATTAATATCAACTTGATATTCTAAATTAAAACGGAGATTCCATGTACCTTTGTGTGTATAATCCTCCTTTTTGTATGCTTAAAACGTACCAGTTTTCTCAACAGCAGCAATTCGTGTGTTACCCGAGATCCTCCTTGTCCAATATCCTTCCATGTGTATTGCCCGATATCGGACAACACGTATCAGCGTTTGAAGAACATATCTCAGACGACACTGTCAACGCTGTCAGTGTTGACTTATTCTGTCAGCGTCAAAATTCTTCCTGTCAGCGTCTGGATTACAAACGTCAGCGCCAACCATAAACCTTGTCAGCGTTCATTCTTTTCAGCGTCAAAACATACTCTTGTCAGCGTTGCTTAATCACATGCTCAATGTATCATTATATACTAATGCGTATGATAATAATTGTGGCAGTAGACCAATCATTCCCACGTGATGCACACTTTGTGCAACTTAAATTGTAACCGTGTCAGCAACTAAATCACATCCAAATTCAAACCGTGGGTTTTGATCATGTGCCTGCAAGTCCACCATAACTAATGTTGTACCATGTGAACACCAACTTGAATAGCCAATCACAGTTCAATGATCGTGTGAACGCTTAAACCATGAATATACTATTCTCCACCAAATTAAGTAACCGTGTGAATACAAAGATCTTTCAACCAATCAAAAATCCTTTATTCTATTATGAGATCGCATGATGATGTGATTTATCAAGGATACATTCTCGTACCAACAGTAGCTACAGCTGTGATATACGAACCATCGTGTGACCTTTTCTCCACTTATCACATGCTTACTTTGTCTTCTGCTACTTTGATCGAGCATCTTTTCACCACATGGTTGGATCGTTGGTTCTCTTTTCACCACATGTAAGCATTGTTACAACAATCCAATCATGATCACGATCACAAACACAACACGTTCTCTTCAGATTTCAAGATCGATCTAGGGTTTAGACTTTAAGCACCAAAACCCTAATTAGGGTTTGTAAATAAACCTTAGATCAAGTGTTACCTTGAATCATAACAGCCACAAACTGCAATTCTTCCTGCTTTTAAGTAGATCTAGGGTTTGAGGAACCCTAGTTCATGATTTTATGTAAAAGCAGAAAACTGAAAATCAACCATCAGCCAACTTTGACGCTTAATAACTTTTGCCTGGGGATAAAACTCGACAATCCCTCCGGTGGATGTTTAGATCTATGTATGTAGAACACACATATAAAATTTCGTGACGATCCAACGGTTCAATCAAAAGTTATGACCTTCTGAATACTGCTGCGCACACAAAAACGTCTAGAAAAATCCATACGAATTTTTCTTTTCTTCACCATACACGAACACCTCGTCGGACCTAGATATCAAGAGCCTTAGGCTCTGATACCAATTGTGGAGTCCATTGATCGTTAGACTCAATGGTTATGAACCATTATATCTAGGTTGATCATCGTTCATATGATAACATAGCGAAATAGAACAATGATCATAACAAGGTGTTTAGGCACAAAGAACACATGAATTAAAACAATTAGGTTGCTCATTATATTAATAACAAACAACCACTAGACGTGTATACATTGAATCCCACGTCTAGTGCGACACACACTTTAGGTTTACATTGTGAATGAATAATATGAATAAAACCTAAGACTCTTGTTCCTTTTATAGTGGAAGGAACAGAATCTACAAGAGATAATATCAAATAAACATCTAAATATTCTATTTCTATAGATATATATTGAATATATTATTTAGAATATATCCAATATATTCCGTAAATAGAAATTCCATCAGCGCCGTAGACTTCTGTCAGCGTCCAAACATGGCGTGTCAGCGTCTAGCATGTTTTCTTCGTTTTGAAGTTTCTGCCACATCAACTCATATTAATTTTGACCCAACAGTCTCCCCTATACTTAATATAAACATTGTCCTCAATGTTTAAGCATGTGGAAGTAAAATCCCCTACACTTGGGACATTGTGCACGTTGTTTAAATCCTGCTAAGGAAGAGACAACTAAAGTGATTACATTTATTGAACTTATTTATATACAAGTATGAATCACAATAGTTTTGGATAGAACCGATTTGTAGGTAACACGGGAACACGGGATCACGGGTCGCGTTAAAAGCACAAAAAATGGATCATTAAAGCACATTTCCTTGCACAACATCACAAAACACAACCTACTTGGCTCCCCTACACTTATTGGTGGAAATGGGTGAAGGTGAAAAAAGGTGGAAAGGGTGGAAAAGGTAAAAATCTAACCTAGTTAAACGATGCTTGATTTATTTATCACGAGTCTCTAGCTCGACTCGATTTCCCAAATTTAATTCAAGGGAAATATGGAGAGGGCTGAAATCATCTCATGAGAGATTTCCTCTCCAAAGTACAACTTAACATGTTGGCCATTCACCTTAAAATTAGGCCCATTTGGTTGATATAGCTCAATGGTGCCATAAGGGAAGATTTGGGCCACGGTGAATGGACCGAACCAACGACTCTTAAGTTTGCCCGAAAAGATTTTCAACAGAGAGTTAAAGAGTAAAACTTGATCACCAACGTGGAACTCTCGGTTCTTAATCTTGGAATCATGAATGAGCTTAGTCTTCTCCTTGTAGATCAATGAACATAAGCCTCATTCCTAAGTTCATTAAGCTCATTGAGTTGGATTTTCCTAAGATCACCGTCTTTGTTTATGTCAAAATTAGCCCATTTCAAGGCCAAATAAGACTTATGGTCCAACTCAATGGGGAGGTGGCATGCCTTTCCGTACAAAAGGCGATAAGGAGTACAACCTATTGGTGTCTTATAAGCGGTACGGAAAGCCCACAAAGTATCATCTAATTTATCGGCCCATGAGGCACGATGCTCTCCCACGGTACACTCTAAGATTCGCTTAAGTCCACGGTTGGAAATTTCGGCTTGACCAATAATTTGTGGATGATACGCGGTGGAAAGTCGGTGATTGACACCATACTTAGCCATGACTCGTGTGAATTGATCATTGCAAAAATGAGTACTGCGATCACCAATGATAGCACGAGGAACGCCGAATCTAAAAACAATTGCTTCAAAAAGTTCACAACAACACTCGCATAGTTAGTAGGTAAAGCCTTTGGTTCAACCCATTTGGATACGTAGTCAACGGCTACGAGGATGTACTTGTTCCCTTTGGATGATGGAAATGGCCTCATAAAGTCGATGTCCCATACGTCAAATATTTCACATTCTTGGATGAAATTTTGAGGCATCTCGTCTTTATGTGTGATCTTGCCTTGTCTTTGGCAAACATCACAATGATTAACCATCTCATGAGCGTCATTGTAAAACCCGCATGATTTTACCATGAACAGTACACTTAGTAAACGTACGTACATATTAAAACTTTCCTTTTATAGCATGAACACGTGTCATGATTATTAATTTCAGAAGCTATGTACGTATTATTACACGATAAGTATTAAGTACGTGATAGTACACGATAATTATTAAAAATAATAATTGTAATCACGAACATGAAATCATTAACGTAAAAATCACGAACACGTAATTACATACTTAATGAATATAATACGATTAATATCGTTACATACAAGTATTTATATATAACACGAACAATTATAACACGAAAACACGAACATACGAACACGTAAATTATAACACAGGCAAAACTTCGGTTTTTTCCTTGTGGGCCCTACATGCCGCGGCACCAAAGAGGACAAGGGCCAAGCCCACTTTGTTTTTTTACTAAATGTAAGACTTATGCACAAGAATTAACCCAATATGAATAACATCATGGAATAAACCAAAAAGAAATATTAGATTAAGAAGAATAAAAGAGAAGAACAAAATGGTTAAGAATTCCTAGTGAGAGAAAGACATATGTCTCTCTCTCTACAATCTATGAAATGGAAGACACACACACTCAAATGAGGTGTAATGGGCCTTTTATACTACAATTGTAAAGTATAGAAGGCCTTCCTCATTTGAGTGTTCGGGACTAATTCCCGTTACATACGTAACGTTACACTATAACTCTCAGCACCATTATGTATCATTTTCCACGAGCTTCGCAACAGTACATTATATGACCATCACTTTAAATACGGCTAACAATCTCCCCCTAAGGGGTGGTCATGTAATATGTGACTTCACTTCTTTGGTGTTGTTGAATTTGAAGCTCGTTGTCTTGAGAGTTCTTTCATAGATCCTTTCATGACTTGTGATCTTGGATCTTTGATCTTTGCCTTGACTTGATCTTAAAACTTTGCCATCTTGCATTTTTGTGTCTTTCCCCACATATTCAAACTTTGATTTGAGATGAAAGCTTGTTTACAATCTCCCTTGATCATTAGAGTAGCGGAAGTCTTTGTCTTTAGATTTTCTTGAGTTTCTTCTTTTTCATGAGCATGTGGTTTTGAATTACGACTCTTGAGGTTACGCCACCGTTTGCATTCCTCCGGTTTCCCGTTATACAGTATGAATACTGTACATGTGATTAGGCAAGTTCAAAGAACTTCCTTGACAGGGTTTCCGGCTGTGGTAGCCATTCTCAATACTTGAATATATCGAAAGATACTTCATAGTAAGGAGTGAATCATGCAGTTCCATTCTGCTGATTAATTCGTCAATTCAATTTCCTAGAACAAGTTTGAATCATTTAAGAATCAAACCATTGTTGCTTTCCAGTTGACACAAGTTAGATTCGTATGGAATCTCACAAGTCACCTACCGCAGTCCTGTTTGATAATGACAATGGAAGGATTTCCATTCGTCACTGTAAATACTGAGTAGTATTACTCTGAATGTTCTGGCAAGATCATAAAGATATTGCGTCGAGACCTGGAACGAGTTTGAATCACAAAAGAATCAAACCACTGTTGCTTTCCAGTTAACATATGTTCAATTCAAGTGAATCTTACATATGACCTACCGCAGTGCTATTTGATGTTAACACTGGAAGGATTTCCATTCATCACTGTGAATACTAATGAGTATCACTGTAAATGTTCTGGCAATATCACAAGGATAGAGCGTAGGACTATGTAAATAATCGCTTGTGTTCTAGTGATGAACAACAATTGATATATGTAATAAGTGTCCTAATGAGATTTTTTGATGAATCTCGTTGGCTCTGGACTCTATAAGTGCACGCTTATTTGGTGATCGGAGGCTGGAGCAGACTGCCACCTTTTCAATATCTACTATCTCGGAGTGAGAAAGTTGATAGAAAAGAGTTGAACTCCGTGAAAATAAAACAAACTACTTTTTAGAGAAGCTGAGTAGGCTGGGAAGGGTTGTGCATTGCATCACTAGGTCCATGATGCTTTGTATTCAGTATCAGAAATCATCAAAGTGATTCTGATAATAGATGTATTGACCCGGTTTCTGCCTAAGTTGTATGGAGGGCTTCTTTCTTTACACCCTTAATCTTGCATTTGTTTTTCATTCTTCAACCCCTTTAATGCTTACCAATACGTCATAACTAGCACCTTGTTGTGATTGTTCCAGTGCTAGCTTAAGTCATTAGTCGGCATTTTTCCCGTACACTCTACTACTCCATCTTTCCTAAGGACATCTAAGTTCTAATGGATTGTCCCTGGGAAGATCCATCCGGTTCTGGTTGGATCATAGGACGAATACCTAACCACCTTTTGACACCAATACCGTCGTGAATTAATGTGTTGAAGGGTATAGATATCGTAACTAGAAGAACCTGTTGAAAAAGCAATCAAGGTGTTCACGGAATCAGTGTTTACACCTTGAAGGTTTTTTTATCCCATAAGCGCTCCCCCTACATATGTTCATCATAAAAGGAAAGGTTTTTGCACATATTAGGAAGAGAAAGCACTTATATCAAAGATCTTATCCAAGATAACACATTTTAATCACTATTCTCCCCCTAAAAAAATGCATGACATTGAAATTTTTGTGAAACTAGTGATGAAACATGGAGAGAATAATGTTGCATGAAAGTTTGTACTCCCCCTCGAAAAGAAATTCTAATTAAAATAAGTAGAGTATATGAGCACACAGTTTTTAAAAATACTTTGAAAAATTGTGCTCAAAAACCCGAGAAAACTTACTTTCCCGTTGTTAAGGAATAATTTACATAAATGAACATTTTACTTGTGTTCGTGAGCTTAAAACTTTGAATGTTTTGATATAAGCCCATGACCGAGAAAAATTAATTTCTCGTTGTTGAGGATAAGTCAAAGACTTTCCTTTCTTTAGGGACTGGGTTATAGTCTGACATGTGACTATAAGCCATTATGAGAAGAAAATAGAAAAGACATGTTTTGAACACATTTTAACTTTCATTCGAACTTTATGTACGTACCCGTGTCGTTATTGAGCCACATTTCTATGTAGGTCCATATTATCGATGCTGAGAGACATGTCGGAGAATAATATTTTTGGTATTTTCGAAAGATTTTCTCATTTTTTATTTTGTTTTTATAGGTTTTATATTTTTGTATTTTGATTTTTTATAGATATATACAAGATTACTGCGAATGTGCAAGACGTTCAAGTTCATCTGGAGTGAAACTACGCATACCAAGTCGACGAACCAAGAATTCAAATTTGTCTTGAGAAAGAACTTTGGTGAAGATGTCGGCTAGTTGGTAGTCCGTCTTGAGAAAAATTAGTTCGATCATTCCTCTTTCCACATGTTCCTTTATGAAATGGAAAACAATGTGCTTGGTCTTGGTGTGTTGGACCGGGTTGCAAGATATGGCTATGGCTGATTGTGAATCACAATAAATAGGAACCTTGTTAAAGTAAAAGCCATAATCCATGAGTTGTGTTCGCATCCAAAGGACTTGAGCACTACACACGGATAGAGACACATATTCTGCTTCCGTGGTGGACAACGCCGTGCAATCTTGTTTTCTTGAGGACCAACTCACTAGCTTCTCGCCTAAGAATTGAGCTCCACCGGAAGTGCTCTTGAATGTATCATGACACCCTGCATGGTCGGCATCTGAAAAACCAGTTAAATTAAAACCATAATCCTTTGTATACCAGATACCCATGTGAATGGTTCCCCGGAGATAACGAAAGATCCTTTTAACCTCCTTGAGGTGCTTCTCGGTTGGCTTAGCCTGATACCGAGCACATAAACAAGTAACATGCACAATGTTTGGTCTGCTTGAGGTTATGTACATAAGGGACCCGATCATACTTCGGTATTTTGTAGCATCTACGAATGTCCCTTTCTTATCCAAATCAAGCTTGTGTTTAGTGTCCATTGGAGTACCAATAGGATCACAATTTTCCATTCCAAATTTCGTTAGAATCTCGAGCACATATTTAGACTGATTTATGAAAATACCACAGGGGGATTGGTGAACTTGGAGACCAAGAAAGAACGTCATTTCCCCCATCATGGACATTTCAAATCGGCTTTTCATAAGGTCGACAAATAATATGGAATATTTTAGGTTTGTAGAGCCAAATATTATATCATCTACATAGACCTGAGCCACCAAGATGTCGTTGCCGTAGTGTTTGATAAACAACGTTGGATCAATGGTTCCTTTGTTGAATTGATTTTGGAGAAGAAATGATGATAATTCGTCGTACCATGCCCTCGGTGCTTTTTTCAAACCATAAACTGCCTTTTTCAACTTGTAGACATGGCTTAGATGTTCGGTGTTGATGAAACCTTCAGGTTGACATACGTACACATCTTCTTTTAACGGCCCATGCAAGAAAGCCGTCTTCACGTCCATTTGATACACAGTGAACGATTTGTGTGCTGTGTATGCCAAGAAAATCCTAATAGCTTCCATCCGAGCAACCGGGGCGAAGAATTTAGCGAAATCAATTCCCTCCTCTTGTTTATAACCTCTCACAACTAATCGAGTCTTGTTCCTAATGACCGTTTGCTCTTCATCCATCTTGTTTTTGAATAACCATTTCAAGGTAAGAGGATCGATATTTTCCAGGCGTGGTACTAACTCCCATACATCAAGCCGGATGAATTGATTGAGCTCTTCTTGCATAGACTCAATCCATGATGCATCGGTCATTGCTTCTTTAACACTTGTTGGTTCCATTGTACTGACTGATAGTGCATAGATACACATATCACCATCGGTTCGCATCTGATTTCGTATTGAGACTGGTCGTGAGAGATTGCCAATAACTTGAACCAAAGGATGATCCTTAGTCCATTTGTGTTCATGTGGAAGTGTATGAGAAACTTCATGCGAGCTTGACAGATTCACATATGGTGTTGAAGGCTGTGTAGTACTTGTGTAAGCCGCAAATGGATTAACAAACTCATGTTCGTTGAGCATCACATTGTTTCCATTTTCAGCAACTATTTCATTCTGAAGATGAACATGATTAGGAATTAGCTGAGAATGTTGTTGAGTTGCGTTAGCAGTCGGAGAAGTGGTTGGAATATTTGGAATCAATATGGTTGAGATTGACGTAGATGGTGCAGAAGAAGATGTCGTTGGTGTAGATGTAATCGGAGGTTCTTGAACTACCGTAGCAGGTGCAGCCGGGGCATTTTGAGGAACACCAAAAGACGAAGGACCCTCCATAAAATCATCATAGATTAGCCCAAATAAAACTTCCAAGTCACGTTCCGAGGGTTGTAACGATGAGATTGTTGACGATGCAAATTGAAGCGCGAGTCCTGAACTTACGTCCAGAAGTCTGTCCTTGAGGCTTGGGATGTGAACTTCTATGTTGAGAGGCCATACCCGAGAGTTCATCAAAGGTAACATTCATAGTCTCCATTACCTTTCTTGTCCTTCGATTATAAACCCTGTAAGCACAAGCAGTTGAAGAATACCAATGAAAAAGCCAATATCACCTTTGGGTTCAAGTTTACCGATATCTTCACGATCATTCTTCGGATAACATAATGCACCAAAAACATGTAAAAATGAAATATCCGGTTTTATTCCATAAATGATCTCATAAGGTGTTTTATTGAAATGGGTGTGAATAATGGAGCGGTTTTGAGTATAACATGCAGTTGCTATAGCGTCGGCCCAAAGGAATAACGGTGCACTGGAGGAGAGAAGCATCGTCCGAGCAGCTTCAACTAACGTACGATTCCTCCGTTCCACAACTTCATTGTGTTCTGGAGTTCTTGCAGCCGAAGTTTGATGAGAAATCCCAACTTCGTCAAAATAAGCTTTCAGTTTCTGATTGGTGAATTCTGTGCCGTTATCCGATCTTACAATGATAACAGGAGCTTGAAGTAGCACTGATGTTTTCTTCAAGAAATTAATAATTACATCAGGGGCTTCATCTTTTGATGCAAGAAAATGAACCCATGTGTAACGAGAATAATCATCCACAATTACAAGGACATACCGCTTTCCATTAATGCTTTTGATTCTCATTGGGCCAAACAAGTCCATATGTAAGAGACGTAACCTATTCGTTGAGTTGGGAACAGGTTTGGGTTTGTGAGGTTTCTTCTTACTTTTACCTCGCTCACATGAAGGACAAAGATGGTCTTTTGTATATTTAAACTTTGGAAGACCGGTAACGAGATCATCTTTCGCAAGTTGGGTGATGGCATCGGAATTGAGATGAGATAACCTTTGATGCCATAACCATGACTTTGTTGAAGTGGCCCGGGCCATGAGACAAACTGTAGAAGCAGCAGACATTTGAAAAAGATCAATGGTGTAAAGGTTGGTGGTACGATTTCCTTTCAACAAATCAATTCCCTCAAGATCTCTTACAAAACATGTATGACTTCTGAAAGCATCCTCCAAGTCTAAATCAAAAAATTGCCCAACCGAGAACAAATTATGTCCCAAGCCATCAACAAAAGAGACTCTAGTGATGATTATATTTCCCCAATGAAGACCACCATAGCTTATAATTGCCGCAACATGATCATTTCCAAATCGAACGGTTCCCATGAAACGCCATACAAAGTTCTTGAGAAGGCTTCGATTCCCAGTGATATGTTTGGAACAGCCCGAGTCCACGCACCAGAGACAAATTTCAACAGCCTGCTAATGATAAGAGAAGAAAATATTTTGGCAACCAATGAAATAGGTTCCTGTAGGGTTAGATGATAATTAAGCCGTATCACATACTGACGTTTCACTGTCAGTATGAGATCTACTAGTGTAGATAATTTTGCCACTACAGTAAAAATTTCTACCAGTAGGCAACCATTTAGAGGTGAATCTAGGGCTACTAGGCTTAGCAAGACTTTCTGTGGACCCTACGTGCGTACGTTTTGGAACATACACCTTAGCCTTAGGAGTGCGTTGTTGTTCACTGACTGATAGCTTGTCAATTCGAGTGTAACCACCATAATTCAAACCATTCGTAGTCAAACCACAAGCATCATGACTAAAAGTAAAGAAACATTTATTAAATTTAGCACAAATAACTTCAGATTTTTCATTCCGAATAGCAAGCTTAAAGTCATTACATTCAGATGAATTAGGTTTCTGATTATGATTAAAAACCAGTAAATTCCTAAGGTGTTCTTCTACTTCCACATTTTTCATCTTGGGGCGACTACATCTAGAGGCAAAAGGGACCCTATCATTCCTTGTATTGCTCGTAAGCAGTGGCCTTCTGCTATTAGTGTAGTTGTTTATTCTTGTAGAAGAAGACACACGTCTATTAGAATTAGCACTTTTTAAATCAATAACTTGTGGTTGAGTTATAGTGATCGGTTTTGTCCAAACGCTTGCTTTACGTTGTTTGCTAGGCACAGAGCACTAGTACAAAAATGGGTTTCGGTCACACATACCGAAATTCGTGTAGTCACAAATAAATTTTTTGTGTGACTGAATTCGCCAGTCATAAATAAACAGTCACACTTGAAGTCAGTTTGCATGACCATTTCGTATTTTATTTGTCACGCATATGAATATTTACGTGACTAGGGCTAACAAATGCTTTTTGGATGAGTCGTTAGTCACTTAATAATTTGAGAGTGTTACCGAATCAAAGTCTGGTTCAAGTAGTAGTCACATTATACGTATACATGTGTGGCAAATATTTGTCATACACACATTTAATGTGACCAAAAATCATATATGGTCACATAGACTTATTTTTCAAGTGACAAATTGATAAACAAGGTTGTCACACACATTATTTTAATGTGACTAGTATATTTTGTTAAATGTTAACCACACATGAATTTTATGTGTGTGGCAAATTGAAAGTAGGTATTGAAACATTTGTCACTATATTAATTATAATGTGACAAATATTTTACAATTACTTGAAGACTATGATCAAATATAATACATGATCATATTAAATTCTTAAACAATTATGTGACTATATGATTGCCTATAGTCACAACATTTGAGAAATGTGTATCTAAATTATACTTATGGTCACATTATAATGGGATTAACTATGAACAACACATTGAAAACGTCACACAGTAAAATATTCATGTGACAAATGTTTATAACCAAATGTAATCTCTATTTTCACTAATGTTAATATTAGTCACATATTTAGAACCAAATATGTTTGTTGGTCCACGAATCTTGTGCACATAATGAATCTGTGAAGAACAATGAAGAACAATGTACACAAATAACCAATTGACTAACTAATAACACAAGCTTGTACTTTTCATCGTATGTATATATTATTAATAATGAATCAACAAATATACATAACTTGCCCGGTTGTTTGCGGAACAACAACCGGGCGATGAATGACAAACTAAACTCCCATGTTCATAGCTAGCTAAGCTAATGCAACAATGGGAGGATGAAACCCTAAACCACTAAAGTGTTACATGTTTGTTTCTGTGGGTAGGAATCAATAACTATTCTATTACAAGTACCACATATATATAGTGGGAGTGTGAAGCTTCCTTGAGAAGCTTTACTAAAGTACAAGTAACCACCTTGTACTTTGTTGTCTTCATCTTTTGCACCTTTGACAAAGTAAGCCTTCCTCTTGAACCTTTGTCTTCATTGCTAATAAGACATGTGCCCACTAATGAATAAGACACTTCTTCAGGTCTTCTTAACATCTTCAGGTCTTGTAATCAGTAATAGTCTTTAGGAGTTAGTAAGCTATTATGTCATCACTTACTAACTCCATCATCCTTGATTCTTTGCACACTTACTGAGATCCGCCTCAGCGAATGACGAGTCTATCTCGTAGACTCTAAAGAACTCTAAAGAATGACACACTGAACTTATAACATACGTAAGTTCAGTGACTAACACTACTTAGGATACTTTACATCCAAATCCTGTGCAAGGGACAAATCAGGCACTGAATTGACCCAACAATCTCCCCCTATTTGGATAGAAAAGTAGCCTAAGTTAAATAGCAGTAAGTGAGCATAAAGGCTTCTTCTTACCTGCTATATTACAACAATGAATACCAAGAATAACTAGCTTTACTAGTTCAAGTCATCCGCTAACTTGTATCGTCTTGTACCTGTTGTAGTTGTTACTGAACTGCAATGTCTGATCTTGTACTTTGAGAAACACTTGAACCAATTCCCTGATGCTTATATAGAACTCATAAAGGTAACTTCACCTTAGGTCATCAGTGAAGTATATTATATGCTTTGCCATAAAGACCATATGCTTCACCCTAGCATATATTAAAGTAGCATATTATATCAATGTAGATCACGAGTTCATTTACCTTCAATCAGAGAAGTGTGGTCAATGGTTGACGCAGCAACCATAAAAGATCAGACAATGCAACTTGTTCAGCAACCCATCTTCAGTGACTTTGCTCCATCAGCCAAATGTAAACATTCTAAGTCCCTGAAGGTTATGTGTCGTGTATGATAGTATGTATGTAGCTTGAGTAAACTTGATGTTTCTTCACATAAACACAAGTTTACCTCTGTCCTCGCTTATCTCCCCCTCAAAATTTGCTAGGGAACCAAGCAACTTTTGACCGGCTACATACTAGTACGCAATCATAGCGTGATGGTCTTCATCTCGCCTGAAATACAACTCCCCCTGAATTTCATCTCCAATCAACCACCTGATGTTATCAAACCCCTGTATAATAAATGTTTCATCAAACCCCTGTAACACAACCTGGTCTCTCAAAAACTCTGTGGCTGTGGTTACAGCGGGGTAGGGGAGGGTGACAACTGCTGGGGTGGGGAGGGGGACTGTGAACATATCTTCTTTCTTTATCTTGGTGTGAGAAAAAATTTCTGAGTGACCAAGTCCTTCAACAGCTGAAGGCTCTGAAGATAGCATGTTGATCAGCTGGTCATCTTGCCAGCGAATACCTGTTAAACAGAATTTTTTTTTTTTTTTTTGGTTTGTGTGTTTTGTGTATGGTTTGGATGGGTATATCACAGTTGCATGTGGATCACAGCGGCATCAATATCACAGCGGTGTGTATGTCCGTGGTTCTCTCCCCCTCAAAATATGCAGCTTTAGCAGCATCTTTTGACAGGGGTTCGTTGTTGACAGGGGTTCGCTGTTGACAGGGTTTTATATCAACGAAGAGTTTCGGCTGTGATTATGAGAAATGACTGTGGGATATTTAGCTGTGGGTTCAGAGACTGGCTGAATGACAGGGGTCCAGAATCTGCTGAAGGGTCCAGAGAAGAGGGACAGGGATCGCTGGTTCATAGTTCAGCTGGCTGTTTGACAGGGATCGCTGACATGGGGGTTCAGCTACCTCTGGGGGTTCAGCTACCCTGGGGGTTCAGCTACCCTGGGGGTTCAGCTACCCTGGGGGTTCATGACAAGATCACATATGGAGAGACATTGTCTCTGCCTGGGGGTTCAGTGATCTGTAAAAAAGACCGGACTGCTGAAGGCTAATTCAGTCTGCTGGAGAGTTCAGAATCTGCTGATGGTTCAGCTTCAGATCTTTGGGCTCTTTCAGCTGATGGGCTTCAGTATTGCTGATGGGCATTCAGTATATAATAAACACTGAATAGCAAACACCCTTTTTTTTCAGCTACGGAGTATTTTTCAGCGTTGCCTCATTTTCTTTGACTGATTATTGTAATCAGCTAACACACCCCAATAACAGCTCTTCTACAGCTTGATACAAACAGCGCCCATTTACTTCTTACACCCATTGCTGATGTTTCATCAGCATGCCATTTTATCAGCCATGTTACTTCAAATGATTTTCTAGGCACACTTGACCAGGGGTGCGTGGACCAGCGGTCTGGTATAGAGATTGATTCTTAAACAGCTGGTCAACTCATCAGCACTGATACCGTTGACTCTTCTTCAGGTCTGGGACCGATATTTATCAGCCTTGGAATACCAGCTACCCAAAATGAGTATCACACTCGGTTGACAGCTTTGGATCAAACTCCTTTTTTCAAACAACCAAAATTATCAAGACCCATTTGTTATTCCATATACCCATCTCTATCAGCTTCATCAGCTTCTTTGAAGCTAAACACTAATCTTACCGGAACCAATTATCAGCTTCTTTGAAGCTGATACTAATATCTTTCCATCAGCTTTAATACAAGCTGGGCAACCGACTGATTTTTAATCAGTTCCACCACACCGACTGATTTTAATCAGATCTTTTCCAACCTCCCAACATTCACACTGATTTTATAATCAGTATATATAAAAAAAAACCGTCGCTGATAATTTATTATCAGTTTTTTTTTTTTTTTTTTTTAAAGCTAACACAGTATTCATCATACACGCAGCCACATATCATACAACCACCATTCTATCGTTCAGTTCCATCTAAACTCGAACACGATACCCCATATATTCACGTTAAGCTGGTTCTTTAGCCAACGTACACCCCTCTAATCAACAATCGAAAGAAAAACTCTAATAACATCATACGTCCATTTCAACATCATAAATTCGTTTACCCACATCTAATGAAATAATCGAATTTTCATTAGTAACAAAATCTTGTCCCGTGGCCATCAGGAAGAGATCCACCATGTGTCAATCGAATAATTTCTTCTTGTGTGAGGTTAGAAAATCTTGATGTGGGTTTATTGATATCGATGATATTAGATCTACGATTTATGTGGTCGAGTGAGATTTTGAGTTGGAGAATACGGTGAATTGTTTTTGGGTGGGCTGATATGTGACTTATGATGTTAGCATGAATTGGGTTTTTTTTTTTAATTGAGGATCTGTTGTGACGTGAGAGAGTGAATCGGTGTGATTTGTGATTTTTGTAGATGTGTGTAAAGTGATGAATCCAGATTTGGTTTTGTGAAGATGAGATTCAGAAAATGAATTTTTTTTTATGTTTGATATATAAGGGTGACGGTGGGTGGGGTAGTTGGTGGGGATAATTTTTGTTGACACGTGGGTTTGGGTAGGTAATGGATAGGATTTGTGGGTATTATTTTACCAGTGGTCATCAGTAGTGTATTATCTCCCCCTCAAAACTGCTACTATAAATGCAGTTTTTAACCAAACACTACTGATTTAAACCATGTAAAACATGTTATTAGCAGTCATTCGAACGGATCTGGATAGAGAAAATCCAACCCGCTCTGATACCAATTGTTGGTCCACGAATCTTGTGCACATAATGAATCTGTGAAGAACAATGAAGAACAATGTACACAAATAACCAATTGACTAACTAATAACACAAGCTTGTACTTTTCATCGTATGTATATATTATTTATAATGAATCAAAAAATATACATGACTTGCCCGGTTGTTTGCGGAACAACAACCGGGCGATGAATGACAAACTAAACTCCCATGTTCATAGCTAGCTAAGCTAATGCAACAATGGGAGGATGAAACCCTAAACCACTAAAGTGTTACATGTTTGTTTCTGTGGGTAGGAATCAATAACTATTCTATTACAAGAACCACATATATATAGTGGGAGTGTGAAGCTTCCTTGAGAAGCTTTACTAAAGTACAAGTAACCACCTTGTACTTTGTTGTCTTCATCTTTTGCACCTTTGACAAAGTAAGCCTTCCTCTTGAACCTTTGTCTTCATTGCTAATAAGACATGTGCCCACTAATGAATAAGACACTTCTTTAGGTCTTCTTAACATCTTCAGGTCTTGTAATCAGTAATAGTCTTTAGGAGTTAGTAAGCTATTATGTCATCACTTACTAACTCCATCATCCTTGATTCTTTGCACACTTACTGAGATCCGCCTCAGCTAATGACGAGTCTATCTCGTAGACTCTAAAGAACTCTAAAGAATGACACACTGAACTTATAACATACGTAAGTTCAGTGACTAACACTACTTAGGATACTTTACATCCAAATCCTATGCATGGGACAAATCAGGCACTGAATTGACCCAACAATGTTCATGTGGCAAACTGGTTAAGTGTGTTAGTGTTTGAAAGGAAGGTCTAGGGTTCGAGTCCTAGACCTTGTTTTTTGCTATTTTTTTAAAACACAATAAACCCTAAAAACTCAGAAAACACACACTTTTTACACGCCTAACAATGCGAATGCTTATTCTTGGAACTTCACAAAAATTAGTTACATGCATGAATAAGCATTAGATGTTTATGTAGGCTGCTGACCCTTTGTATTCCATCCTTGGTTATATAAACAAGGATTAAGTAATGAAATTAATCATAACAAAAACACAACAAACACTTAATTATCAGCATTTTAAGAATCAAAAAATGGCTTCTTCATCAAAAAGAACATTTGTTGCTGCTTTTGAAGATACCATTGCAGTTCCTAACAATTATGTATCATTATTTATTTTATTAATGTTTTATCTTTGTTATAATTTAGTACTAATAATCTTTTATGTTCTTTTTAGGAAACCTTGTGTGGTGCCCTAAGTATAAGCAAATGCAGATGGAGAGTTCCCTGCTGATTGTCCTTATGATGATAAATATGATGAGTATGATTGCTATGTTGAGGAAGCTTACGAACAAATACAATGGAAGTTGGAAGGCGAAGAGAATGCCTGACTTGAACAACAATGCCGGAGGGAGAAAGCTGCTTCCTTAAGAAGTTGGCAACAGGAGCAAGAACAACGCGAGAGGGGGGAAGTTGCTTCCTTTAGAAGGAGGAAAGAGGAACAGCAACAGAGGGAGGAAGCGTATAGGAGGCAACTGGAGGAAGAAGGTCAAATCATTGATGATGATGTTTATTCTTCTGAGCATGAAATTGAAGAAGACGAAGACGAGTTCAAAGAGGCTTTAGATTACGATGAACTTCATTTGGCTTTTGATCCTGAGAAATCTCGAAAGTTTGATTAGTTAGAGAAACAAAATGTTTGTTTTATTAAAAACCTGTAATCCTTTAGTATTATTGAATTGAATTTATGCTTGATCAGTTTTCACCTTGTATTATTTTTATTTTACTTCAGTCATTTCAAACTTTTCATTTTTAGTTTAGTTAATAATTAAGCATATTGTTTGAACAAATTAGTTGTTTATGTGAAATTAGACACGAATTGGAATACATACTTGGCAGGACTAGTGAAAATATATTAAAAAGATAAAAAAACTCTTAACTTGTGCTTGACTAGATAATGATTAAAAACAAAATAAGCTGAAACAAGCAGCTTTTCAAGAAATACTCAATATTAGCTTAGTTCTGAGTGAAGAATGGCCTAGCAGTAATGTTACAAACATATGCTTAGAACTTCAGAAGAATAAGGCAAGAGCCTAACAACTTTATATCCAATTGGAAAATAATTGCAGATGTAATAGCAAAAACTTAAAAGCACCTTAGAGTTAAGCTAAGTCGAAAACATAAACTGCTAAAAGCTTAATTAGTTTTGGCGGGAGAATTAGGGAAAAAAATTGGGTTATAAGATCCACCGAAGTGGAAAGCCTTAACCGGATGTGTAACAAGTAACTTTGACACAAAATTCTTGGTTATATGTGTTATGCATCTAGGATTACACAACTCACAACATGAATAAATAAAATACAAGATGAACCATGTTTAAATCCATGAAATACAAATCTAATTTCATAATATTGATGATAATATTGCAGGTTCATACAAAATGTGAATGACAACATATTTGCATTCCAAAAAATAATCGATACACCCATCCATGCAGATTAGTGTTTAAAATTGTTTACATAAACTATACCTACACTTAACCGAAATAGTCTAAAGAAGATTCATCAGAAACATCCATAAAACAGAGATAACAAGTTCTTCCATAGCCTACCCCCTACAGGTTCCTCTATAGCCTACCCCCTCTTCTTTTTTCCTATCTTTATTTCAAATTCTTTCAATTTTTTTGGACAAGGCAGAAAACATACTGCATTTCTGATAGGTGGGGGCCTTTCTGTTGTAGAAAATGGAGACCGAGAAGATGACTCTACTTTTGGTGTACATCCCCTTCTAACCCTTGGACTGAGTATCTGTTTGGATGATCCACTCGCCTTGCCTGCAGTCTGACTGGATGAGCCAATATCTTTGCCTTTCTTCTTGGACGGTGAATTAGTCTCTCCCCAAGTATCGTCTGAACTACAATCATCTGCAGAGGTGCTGGAATACTTGGAGGGTTCATCCTGGTCATCATGAAATGGGTGCTGGAAGTCTTTAGTGTTTACATGTTCAAAGCTTTCATCTAATGACAAGAGATCTTCCTCAGAGCTTTCAAAGCTTTCATCTGATGATAGCGTATCTTCTTTAGAGCTTTCAGAGGAATCAATGATGATAACATCTGTAAATTACAAGAGTATTTTAATAAATTCAGATACTAACAGCCACCCAGATACTCAAAACAATAAAACATTCATACACAAACTTATTATAGGTTAAAAGTTAATATACTAACCTCCCTGCAACAGTCTTTGTTTGAAATGTTGGAATTCCCTTTCAAGCTTTTCCACCCTATTATGTAGGTTAGAAAGAGTAGTTGTGGTATCAGTTTCCATTGAACCGTTTCCTTTTTCTTTGTTTTTCAAGTCACCTCCTGTATCTACATACCATAATACCGCTTAAGTTAACTACAAATACATAATCACATGTTTGCTATAAAGTTTAACAACTACACATAAACGGCATCTTAAGCACGTTTGCTCTTCGAGATAGATATCTCCACAATTCCTCTATCTCGTGAACATGTTCATCTTCGTGCCCAATATATGAATCCAATATGGACCTACTTCTTTTTTGTTTATCCTTTTTTATGTAAGTATCTCAAAATTTGACATTCGCATTCGGTCTTTGATTGATATCAATATCATCAATACCCATGAAAAAGAGAATATGAGTGCCAAAGTAAGAGGTCCTTTACTAAAAAGGCTAAACAAAAAGATGTTAATGCATATTGAATTCACATATTGGGCACGAAGATGTTGATTTTCACGAGAAAGAGGAATCATGGCGATATTTACCTCGAAGAGGAAACGGGCTTGAGATGTCGTCTATGTGGAGTTGTAATACTTTATAGCATACATGTGATACCGAAGCTAGTGAATAACTATATTTCTCTAAAGGTTAAATCTTAGTTTACTTACCTCCCTTCAACTGTGTCTGTTTAAGAAGTTTGAATTCCCTTTCAAGTTTTTCCACTCTATTATCTAGATTAAAAAATGCTTTATAAACTTTTGTTGATCCCTTGCCTTTTTCTATTTTCTTTAAGTTAGCTCTTGTATCTGCATCAACATATAACCAACATATAAACAACATAGTATATGAACCAATGAAGCTGTGAAAACGTATAGACTTCCTGGCCAACATTTTTTAATCTAAGATGGTATCGACAGAAGAACCTACATATTTTCGTTTACCATTTTTTTATGTAAGCCCTTCTTGCTATGGCCGTCACATTATCTTTTTCATGGACATCACTACCATCAACTAAGGTCTTTACTGAGCGACCCGTTTCCTTTTTGTTGATTGGTCGAAGGATTTCCTTCCCATTTGTAAATTTTGGTGCTTATTTCGGCATCAAATTATCCCAGTCGTCGCTCTGAACACGCTCACTCTAACTTTGAGTTTTAGTATCGAAATATAATCCACACATGGATCAATCCAAATACTAAATGAATGATATAAACCACACAAGTCTGTATCTAGATACTCAACTAGAAAGAGTATTCAGATACTGAAACTGAAACTGAAAAGAGAGTATTCATAGTGGTGACTCGGATAACTTGCTACCCCATGAAGCCCCAAAATTGGGAACTGGGAATGAAAACATTCGACCAATCAACAGAAAAGAAAAGGGTTGTTTATTAAAGACCGTAGTTGATGTTAACAAGGACCATGAAAAAGGGAAATGACACGGCCATAGTAAGAGGTACTTACATAAAAAAGGGTAAACGAAAAGATGTAGGTTGTTCTATCGATGCCATCTTAGATTCAAAAAAGTTGGCCGGGAAGTCTATACGTTTTGACATCAAGATAATCAAACCTAATCTCAACTCAAATGTTTACGTTCTGTTCTCGAGTCTTATTTTAAAAGAATGAAAGGGGGTGGAATGGGAAGGGCAAATTAGGGGAGGATATTTTAGTAAAACCAATCATTAGCTAACAACACAACAAGGAAGATGCAAATACATGATGTTATTCCTTTATGACCAGGACAAACGAAACTCATAATCTAACTCAGAAAGATGCAAATACATGATTTGACTCCTTTTTTTACTATACCTAATAACTTGATCAGAATGTATATTTGCATGATCAAAAAATGAGCATGTAGTGGACATATATAAAGGAGATGCCAGTTACGAATAACTTTTGTAAAAAGGTAGAAACCCTAGTAGAAATATATAAAATGTGGATGAATAATGTGACAAATCTAACATTTTCAGGTAGTGAAATATTTTCTCGTATAATATTTTGAAACTTATTTTTGTGTTGGTTGACGAACTCACAATTTATGTATTTAAATTTGGGCTTACGTGCATAATTTGGCGTCTTTTACGACTAAACCGGAAACCTTAGGATTACGTATTTACGTTTTTGAACTCCGTTTTTGATGTGACAATTTTTATTGGATTCGTTTTGTGACGGTGATTCATAATTTATAAAAACGTTTTTCGTAAAACGACCCGAGGGCACGCAAATCGAGAAAACTAGAATCAAGAAATACCCGTAAACTAGTGAGATGGGACAAAACACTTTGTCCCACCCCACTAGCAATATGGGACGGCTACACTTGACACCACAACACTAATGTGGCATCAAGTTTAGCTAACTTACACAAGTGTAAGCCTTAGCTTACATTTCAAACTTACCATACCACTTAACCACAAAACAAGCAACTTGTTTTCATTTCCCTCATTTCTTACATGCAATCCACTCCAAAAACTCTCTCAACTCCTCCCTTGTGCCGTCCCAAATAAGCCAACAAACACCCTCTTTGATCTTTTCTAGCCATAAACCACATGTTTACTAGTTCTATTAAGGTGTTCTCTTGAAGCCTTGATCATTTGGTGGCCATATTAACATCTTTGGAGGTGATTTGCTTATGTCCTAGGGCTAATTTTCCAACCTATGTTCTTGATATTTGATGGTCTTGGAGATACTTGTTGTGTTCATCAAGTTCTTGTCTTCCTAAAACAAGAAATCCACTTGGATTGGTAAAGAAGATCATCCTCTCCATTTTTCTCTTGTATTTTGTAAAGAACTAATGTATTTTCTTTCATTTTGTATATGTATATGATGTATATATGATGATAAAAATGTTGTGTGGGGATCAAGTGTTGATAAATATGCTTAAAAATGATGATAACTATAAGAAATGAAGCTAAAATATTGACTATTTAGTTGGCTGTATAAAAACAGTAGATAACTAAAAGATGAACTGATAAAATTGAATGGTTTGATCTATTTACAGTAAGTAGATGATGTTATACACATGTGAGAGTTGGCCGTGCAATGGAATCAAAATAATGAGTGAGATATGATCAAAACAAGTTAGGTGGTGTAATCTGAATAAGCAGTTTTGTAGAGACTGTTAAGGCAACTTAGACTCAAAATGGGCAGTAGCTATAACTAAGTTATATGTAGCACATATTATGAAGAACATGTCATCCAAAAATGAGCTTCTAAGTCATTATAGAACTCTAGATATGTTAAAAATGGTGAACATGAAGTTAAAAATCAGATTTTTGGAAATAATGTTTATTAATATTATATAAGCACTCACATTATAATGTATAAAATGTAAAAATATAAACCCACTAACTTATAAAACTTATTTATATAAATGTATAAAAGGTTAATTAAATGGGTAAATTATATAAATGGTGGTAAAATAATATTTATAAGTAATAAAAACTATAAACTTGATTTTTACGACTTTTTCGGCTATCGCCGTAAAATTAACGTTTTTCGCCAAATAAAACTTAGACGACCAAACCCGTCTAATGTAAAGTTTATAAAAGTTGTATACTGATGTATAAGTAACTAATACAAGTAAAAACCGATAAAACCCGAATTATAAGAATTACGGATATTTACGAGCTAACTAAACACATTAGACTAATAATTGGACTTAATAAGATAAAAACTTGTAAAAAGAATTATTTGGGCTTAACCCATTTGGGCCCAACATGAAAGATATATATACTGATCATATAGGTATAAAATGGGTAAAAACAAGTAAAAGAACTTATAAAAGAATTAATGGACTTAAAATAGGTAAAATCGATAAAACTAGTGAACTAGTAAGACGTTACCAAAACGTAAACACTAAAATGAGAAAACAAGGATTTATGAACCCACTTGATCATCATCATATGTACAAAATCATCATATGTATATTGTTATTTTGATAAAAGTCATTGGACCGAGTCTAAGACCGATTATTATTTATATAGGTTTCCGTGACCGAAGCACGCCCGTAGCCGACAATCCGCCTTTCATTAACAACGTGAGTTCATAGCCTCGCACTCTTTTAAATGTTTTATAAAATGATTTGTAAACCCGCGAGGGAGATAACATGCTAGATTTTTATAAAAATAGAACACAAGTAGTCCCGATTGTATGCTAAATGATATGGACCCGAATGATGCTATGACCCTATATTCGAGACTAAAAGGATTATTAGTAGTTAGGTTATGTCACTTAAAGTCCCATTAGCATGAATTGTGAACTGCCGGGATTTGGTAGACGCTTATGCATTTGATACTACTATTTGGGGACGATCACCCCAGTTCGCGCCTTGACGGTTGATCCCCGTCGTACCACATTGATTGGTAATCGAATTTATGTATGAGAAGATTCCATAGCGTGATTTTTGTGATGACACGCTAACTTAGATGGGCAAATTGTTTGTCGGGTTCGCGGCCCGCTGTTTTCATAGTAAGGTAACAATGTCATGCGGCTAATAATAATCCTACAATATAAAACATAACTACAAAACGATAACGACGCTATTACGATGAATATATTACCTATCATGGTAATATAGAGACTACGGTCTCATGGACGGTTTCAGATGTATGCTTGATTTATATATTGCCTGACTAGCAATATGTGGACTTACTTCCGATATTATACTTGTGTTCTGATTTTAAATGAATGTAAATGATTGTTTTATATAACGGTTTTCATTAAACTCTATGAATTCACTCGGCATTCGCTGATATGATTTTTGCATGTTTTTATCTCAGGTGCTTGAAGGTAATCCGGATGGAGATCGACTCTGATGGCCCACACTTAATATTAAAAATGTTCATTCGATCTGTGTTTTGTAAACTTAATGACCTGTATAATTTGGGACCTGTTGTACGCTTTTGAAACTTTTTATCGAATGAATGTTTGTTAAACCTTGTACAACCATTTTTATGTGTTGTCTATGATTGGAGTTATTGTGCTATCCCGTAACACTCTAAAAGACCCTTCCGCTGTACCGATACGAAAAATGAGAGTGTTACAGTTTGGTACCAGAGCTCTCGTTGTTGAGAACAAAAGATTTTAAAAACCAAGGTTTTGAACAAAACTTTTCAAAATCTTTTGACAATGAACATTTGAGAAAATATTTGAAAAATCTTTTGACTATAATGGTGCCAGAGATCTCCGACGTTACCAACAAGCCCTATTGAGAAGATATATATTTTAATATATATAATTTAATTTATATATATGTATATATCGTGATTTCATTATGTAATTGTTTAACTAGTATGTTATCCTAATACGAGATATATATATATATATAAATGCAGATTGTCATGGCTGACCCTGATATTCCTGTAGAAAACCATGCTATTCCCGAACCTAATATAGAAGATGATCCTTATTTAGACTTAGTAGATTATGATATCGATGATGAGGAGGAACCATTTGAGGATCCCGAGCCCGAGTTAGGACTAGGAGATCAGATTGCCCCTCAGGTTGACTTAGTAGAGAATGAGATTGAGAATGTGGATATTGAGAATGTGGAGATTGAGAATGTGGATATTGAGAATGTGGAGATTGAGAATGCTGATATTGAGAATGAGGATGAGATTGGGTTAGATGAGTTAGATGATGAGATTGACGACGAGGATGTCGAGGAGGATGTAGGTATAGATGTTGAGGTTGATGACGATGAGGAAGCTGAGCTTATTTATCCGTATGATGTTCCAGAGGGCGAGCCTTTGCCCCCACCAGTTTGTTTGTCTGATTCTGAGGATGAGTTACCTAGGGATGAAATGTCTGAATCGTCTGAATCTGATTCTGAATCAGAGGAGGATGAGGATGACGATGCACCTGACGGTACCGATGGTATTGATACTCGTAGACGTGAGATAGGAGAGTCGTCTAGTACTCGAGAGGCTACTCATATTGATGGTCTTGCACCATGGGCCTTGAGACGTGATCTAGATGCTTCCCGTGTTAAGAGTTGTATGACAGAGGTAGGATTAGGTGTTTTTCAGACTCAGGTTGCTTATTTGGAGTCGAAGGCTAAGATTGGCGAGAAAGAGCGAGAATTGCTTAGTTTGGATTTGAGTGATGTAGAACGTGGTTTGAATGAGGCTTTTAGGAGGTTATCGGTGTTGGAAAGTGGTGAGTATGCTGCCATGAAGAGAAAGGTGAATTCTATGGAGATTCAGTTGAGTGTGGCTCGTGCGATGCGTGAGAAAGCTGAAAAGGAGTTGAATATATCTGTGGGATGGAACAGTAGATTTTATGCTGACATGGTTGAAAGAGGAGTAATCCGTAAGCGCCCAGCTGAAGATGTGTCTAGTGATCGTCCGACGAAGATTCAGAAGACGATGGATGATGGACCATCTGGCGGTTCTCAGTAGACCAGTCTGTGTTTAGTAGTGACCTTTATATCTTTTGTGCTTTTGTAGCTTTGACTGAACCGACTTGTTAGTAGTAGACTTGGCACGAATTTTTAGTGTATATAGTGCTAGAACTTTGATAGGGGATGTACTAAGACAATACTTTTGTTTCAGATCGAATGAAATATGTATCTTGTCTTGAATTCCATATTGTGCCTTATTTGTATCTTGATTATGAATTCGATCCATATTATACGAATCCTTTGTTGGATGAATGCTTAATACTTTGAAATTGTGAAATTATAGAACTATGCCGCCCAAGAAGGCTGTGACCAAGGATGATGTACGTAGGATTATTACGGAGCAAGTTACCGCATCCATGACTGAATTTATGGCAAATGCTAGAAATGGAGCTGGCGGTAGTGGAGCTGGCGGTAGTGGAGCTGGCGGTAGTAGAGCTGGCGGTAGTGGAGCTGGCGGTAGTGGAGCTGGCGGTAGTGGAGCTGGCGGTAGTGGAATTGGCGGTACTAATGTGAATGTGAATGCTAATAATGTGAATGCTAATGCTGGAGGAAATGTAGGAGGACTTGGAACTAATGCACCTGAAGTTGGTGCCTGTACTTATGTGACGTTCATAAAGTGTGAACCTCTACCTTTTAATGGAACTGAAGGTGCTGTAGGACTAAGCCAGTGGATTGAAAAGATTGAATCGGTGTTTAGAATTAGTAAGTGTAAGGAGGAAGATAAGGTGACTTTTGCTATGGCTACTCTTAAAGGTCGTGCGTTGACTTGGTGGAACGGGAGAATTGCTTTCATGGGTCTTGATGCTGCTAATGCTACTCCTTGGGCTGAAATTAAGAAGTGGATGACTTTGGAGTTTTGTCCTCGTAGTGTGATCATTAGGTTAGAACAAGAGTTGATTCATTTGCGAATGAAAGGTGTGGACATTGATAGTTACACGAATCGATTCCATGAGTTGGCCTTGCTATGTCCTCGATTGGTTGAACCCGAAGAGATCCGAATTGAGCAATATGTGAAAGGGTTGACCAGGAATATCCGGGGGGACGTGACATCATCGAAACCACTGACCATTGATGATGCTGTTCGAATGGCTTACCAACTCATTGGACAGATAATTCAGGATAAGGAAGATGAAGCTCGTGTTGGTGAGAAAAGAAAGGGAGACGGTGAGCGTGTAGATAGAGGTGATAATAGGAAGAATTTTAATCGCCGTAAGAACAAGAGAAAGGGGAATGCAAATGCTCTTACCAACAATGCACCGCGCAACGATGATAGATGTCCTAAGTGTGGCAACAAGAGGCATGCTGGCGACTGCTGGAAGTGCCGAAATTGCGGAAATCTTGGACACAAGGTTGAAAGGTGTAAGAAGGGAACCATTTGCTTCAACTGTAATGAGGAAGGTCATAGGAAATCGGAATGCCCCAAGTTGAAAGCGATTGTACCTGGAAGAAACCCCCAGGGTGGTATCTACCAACTTGGAACAATTGAGGTGAAGAAAGAGGATCCGAATGTCGTTACCGGTACGTTTTTACTCAACAATCATTATGCTGTTGCTTTATTCGATTCGGGTGCCGATAGGAGCTTTGTATCCACTAAATTTAGTGCCCTTATTGATATTGAACCTGTTGAGATAAGTACCAGTTACGAGGTGGAATTGGCTGATGGTAAATTAGTGAAAACTAATAAGCTGTTAGAAGGATGCTCTCTAAATCTCTTGAACCATTCCTTTCCGATTGATTTGATGTTGATAGAATTAGGTAGTTTTGATATTATTATTGGTATGGATTGGTTGTCGTTGAATAATGCTACTATTTTATGTGGAGAGAAGAAGGTTAAGATTCCTCTTAGGAATAGGACGTTAGTAATTGATGGTAGTCGAGGTGAATCCCGTTTGAAAATCGTTTCATGTATTAAAGTCCAAAAGTACATCAGGAACGGTTGTGAGTTATTTTTAGCTCAAGTGACCGGGAATGAGTCTAGAGAGAAACGATTAGAAGATGTACCTATTATTTGTGAATTTCCTGAGGTATTTCCTAAAGATTTACCCGGACTTCCACCGATAAGGCAAGTAGAGTTTCGAATCGATTTAATTCCTAGTGCTGCACCGGTGGCACGTGCACCTTACCGATTAGCCCCTTCTGAATTAAAGGAGTTATCTGAGCAACTTAAGGAGTTGTCTGATAAAGGTTTTATTCGACCGAGCTCGTCGCCTTGGGGAGCTCCAGTCTTGTTCGTTAAGAAGAAGGATGGATCTTTTCGTATGTGCATTGATTATAGGGAACTGAATAAGTTGACAATTAAAAATCGATATCCTTTACCTAGGATTGATTATTTGTTTGATCAACTGC
>JANFOE010001001.1:0-100643 GCA_025667525.1 Glebionis coronaria
AAATCATCAACTGCTGCTGGTGATGATTTATTATTTGGTACTGATTTATAATCCTCTTGAGCGTCTGTATATTCAGAATCAGAATCTGATTTATATTCGTCTTCATCGGAATAATCAGAAAGATCGAGGCCTTCACGGCTGTGAGAACCGCCCATGCTTATTTATCGGAGAATTTGTTAGATTTTTTTTTAAAAAGAAATAGGGGACAAAATATACCTATAGCATAGGAGTGAGTGATGTTATGGCGTGTGATGAGTTGTTTATATATGAGTTATCACGTGTTTTTTATTTTTTCAAAATTTTTGGATTTTGCTTGATTGTACCCAAAGTAAAGTATACTGCTGACGTGTCTACTCTGCTTTTGGATCCTTTTCTCTGGTCGACATGACTCAAATATCCTCTACTTGGAGGAATACAGAGTTACAAGGTACCTTATTGGAACCCCTACCCCATTCAAAAAGTATAAAAATACACTATTTGTATACTTTTTGTCTTTCAGGTTTTTTCTGGACAATTTTTTTATCAGTTTTTATTTCATATTTTTGATCGTTTAACAGTTTTAATCTGTTAAACTTTATTTTTTTAATTCCGTATTTTTCGATTCACAATTTTATAACAAACCCAAAATTATAAAAAAAATAAAGTAAATAAATAAATAAATAATTAAAAATAAAAATCAGAGGGGTATATATGGGACTTTTGGGGGGTCTTTATAACCTGACCTACTAGGAATACAGAGTTATAAAACTGTTATAAATATATTTATAATATATATGTATATTCACGTTTTGACTAGCCATGAATTTACTAGTTAATTGACTATACATTCTATGTACCTTATAAATAAGAGATACATTTTACTCAGTTGTACTTAACATTACATAATAAGAATCATCTTTTTTTTCTCCCCAATGTCTAACTCTACATTTCATAACACGTTATCAACACGAGTCATTAATGATGTGAAAATTATAAATTGATTAGATTCTTCAATCTAATGTTTTATCTCTCAAAGGAAGTTGATTGTTCATCTACCAACTAGATTGGCGACTCAATCCTTCAATTTTCTGGAAAGAAAACAAGTGGATATATGTTTGCATACATATCCATTATATGAACCATTTAGAATTCTATAAATCGATGCATTGTCTAAATGGTAATGAAAATTGCAAATTCATGTTTGCATGATTAATAGCTCGACATATTAAAATGCGAGCATAACATTCCAGATCAAGTAATTCATTGTGAATATGAGATGAATTACTTCTACATTATTCAATGATAATGAGAGAAAATATTTTGTTATTGTATGGGGTCATACTAGCATATACACAAAAATAAAATTAGCCTCATGCCAATATATTATTATAATTCCTCCGTTTCATAATTGGTCTTGGTTATAAACAAAACCTATCCCATTTTTTTGTGCATTACTCCACCTAAATGTAAATATACGGGATATAGACGAAGGGGTAATTCCTTCAGGAGGAGATAAGTAGCTACAAATTCATAATGAATTACCATATTTTATTGATCCTCGATAGAAATTTTTAGAATTTATTATTCAATGATAATCTAATAACCATACATATACATTGGCCAATAACAATGTAACACCCCATTTTGATAAATGGAATATCACAGGTAATATGGCGTGTGATCAAAGCATGCAAGGTAAATGTCCAAAAACATTAAATGACCATGAATGGAAATACCGGAAACAAACATCGGTAGTCCAAGTATAAGCTCACACACATTAATATAAGTACTGAAATGAAAAAGGACTAAACAATGTCCAAAGAAATAAATAAACGTAATGTATGGAAATGCATAAAGTAATGAAGGCTAGATAGCTTCCATCCGTATGGACATACTCTCAAAGTCTACGAGCGTCCTTGAGTACCTGTCGTTTGGGAACATGAAAGGAAAACGGTTGAGCATAACGCCCAGTGAACGGATATACAAGCATAGCATGAAATGACATAAGCATAATAAGACTAATAGCGACGGAAATGTATAAGTCCTAGATAACCTGGAACATATTCATAAAACTAGTTATATAGTTTGAAAAGACTTATGTTTTTATATGAAAACTGTATTAATTAGCCTATATCCCATATAAGTCATGAGGTTCCACCATGCATGAATACTTGGAGGGGAGACCTCGTCATGCAATTAGAGGGGTTGCCTCTAACTAATTAGTTTGGGTAGGAGGGATCAACTCCTTGTGAAGGATGCAAGGCACACATCGCATTCACCATGAAAATCCTGTAAAACATGTAACTAGGATGCACCCATACGCCCCACATGATAATATAAATATAAGTCCAAAACTGAAAAGGGACGCCACGAGCAATCACTCCGCCGTGGGAAAGTCATAACACTGGTGCCTCTAGTGTTATGGTTATGGTACCTCTATAACTAGGTGACACTGGTCATGCATGTATATGGATTAGGCATTCAAAACTAAACATAAGTAATCAAAACATATACTTGGGAAAACAGTTGGCTGCAAACGGAGAATCCTAATAAGGAAAAGAATGTCCATACTGAAGGACGGAAAATCCGTACCTTGTGTCCAGTGAACGAGGAAAGATGAAAGGATGAATAGTCCTACTCCGACCTCACTAATGCTACATAAATAAAGGACATGTATAAGTTGTCTGATTACCGAGTACGTTACTGGTTCTTGTAGGTTCTTAGCTTGTTTTATATGTTCTTGTCTTATTTACTGTTTTAAACGATATACTGTATTAATCATGTATTTCATGTATTTTGATTATGTATTATCTTGAATTCTTGTATTATTATACTTTTTGTGTAATAATAAGTAACTTTCTAAAAATAGCAGGTTTCCAACAATAGAAAGTTTCCAAAAAATATCAGTTTCTAAAAATATATCAGTTTCTAAAAATAGAAAGTTTCTAAAAATAGTAAGTTTATGGAATAGAAAGTTTCCATATTTAGAAATAAGCTGGATTAATAAGCTAATAATATAAGCTAGTGTTTACTAGTTAAAAGTCATAAGGCATGTAATTAATAGTATAGTTTATTAAATAAATGTCATGGTAATTTAACAAACTATAAGTTATATGATTTAATTAAATTAGTCTAAATAAAATACTTAGGTTAATCATGAATTATTATATTTAATAATTATAACCTAAGTCGTGTTTTATTAATTAATTATAAGTCTATGTTTTAAATAATTAATTAATAACTATAGTCTAAATTAAATGATAAAATACTTAGGTTAAAACATGTATTATTTATTAAAAATAATATAACCTAAGTCCATGTTTAAATTAAATTAAATTTGTAATCATGTTTAATTAATTTAATTTTCCTTGTAAAAATATAACTCGTAAAAATATAACTTGTAAAAATAATCTCGTGCCCGTTTCCATGTTTTAATATAAGTCGAACCATGAACCGAACCAAGCCGTCCCGACAGTGGCGTTGCCACTGTCGTGGCTCGGCTTGCCATTGTCGAACTAAACACACCACCGGCTGAAGCCGGTGGTTCCCCCTGCTTGGTTGCGTTTCCCACTGACTGAACAAAACAGCCACCGGCTTAAGCCGGTGGTGCTTGCTGCTGCGCCGAGACCCACATCGAGACCTTGTAGGGTCTCGGTTAACACCAAACCCAAACCAAACCTTACCCCGACATGCCTCGGGGTCCCTTGTCCTTGCGGCCGAACAACCAAACCACACCGAGACCATGGGGTCTCGGCTGGTGGTGCGAAACAAACCCACCGAGAGCCTAGGGCTCTCGGTTTGACCCTCGGCCGAACCAAAACACAACCCAAACCAATCTTTTTCATGTTTCTTGAATTCTTATTGCATGTTTTTAATTATGTTATTATTGTTAAATCCCATGAACATAACTAAAGAAAAGAATTATAAAAAGATTAAGGTTTAGATGTTACCGAATGCGTGATTGGATAAGAACCAAGAACACGAACACGATTATCCTAAAATCAAAGATCAAAATCAACCAAACATCCCTGGTGTTCTTGTGTAGCTGGCGGCAAAGGGAGAGAAAGGAGGACTAGGGTTTTTACTTTTTCTATAAAAATTGTATTATGATAAATCCTGTGTTTTTAGTTTCCTTTAGTTAAACCAAAAATATGCTTGGGCCCCCTCTTGTTTCTTGTGCGCGGCTACCATGGCCCACAAGGCCAAATCCATACGATTTATATGTCTAAATAATATTTGTGTATGCTCGTGTTTATTATTCGCTCTAGTTCGTGTTAAATGTTCGTGTTATATATACTACGTACATATATCGTGCTCTAATAGTCGTGTTATAATTATTATACGTAATAATTATCATGTTCGTAAATATTCGTAATTATATGTTCGTGATTATAATTATCATACTTAATAATTATCGTGTACGTACTTAATAATTATCGTGCACTAACACGTACGTAGTTTCTGAATTTAATGTTTGTGACACGTGTACATGACATAAATGAAAGTTTTAATTGGTTCGTATGTTTACGTAGTGTACTGTTCATGGCATTTATATGCGGGTTTTACAACTCTTCCCCCCTAAAAAGAATAATTTGTCCCCGAATTATAAATAACGTAAACTGAAAGAGGAACATACCCGAATCAAAACTTGAAATGAGGGTAAGAAGTCCGGATAGACTTCTTTGTTTCCCTAGTGGTTTCCCACTCGGTATGGTCCCTCCAAAGGATTTTGACGAATGGAGTCGTCTTCTTCCTCATGACTCGTTCCTGACGATCAAGAACTCGTTGGGGCCTCTCGATGAAGGTAATATCTTCACGAATCTGTTCAAGCGGATACTGAACCATGTGAAGGGGATGATACTTGTACCCTCTGAGTAAGGACACATGGAAAACGTCATGAACGTGAGAATGATGCGGAGGTAACGCTAAAGGATACGATACTTCACCGACTCGCTCGATGATATCAAACGGTCCAATGAATCGAGGACTAAGTTTTCCTTTAATTCTAAAACGTCTAACACCACGTGCCGGTGATACCTTAAGAAAAACATGATCTCCCACGTTGAAATCCAAATCCATACGATGCTTGTCGGCATAACTCTTTTGACGTGCACGAGCTTCTTGTAGTTTTTCCCTAGATACAACGAATTTCTCGTTGGTCAACTCTATCATCTCGGGACCTTCAAATGTTCGCTCACCAACCCGATCCCAGCAGATTGGGGCGCGACACTTCCTGCCATACAACATCTCAAACGGTGCACACTTGATGTTGGCGTGCCAACTATTGTTGTATGCAAATTCTACCAAACAGATATAATCGTCCCAACATCTTGTCCATTCTAAATTACATGCTCGAAGCATGTCTTCTAATGTCTGAATGGCTGGCTCCGACTGTCCGTCTGTTTGAGGATGAAAAGCCGTGTTGAGCTTAAGTTTGGTACCCCCAAGCTTTCTACAGACTGCTCCAAAATCGTGAAGTAAACCGAGGAACTATGTCCGAGATGATACTGGATGGAGTACCATGAAGTCTCATGATCTCCTTCTTATATGTGTCAGCCAATTTGCTAACTGTATCATCCTTGCGGATCGGTAAGAAATGATCCTATTGGGTAAGTCGGTCAATGATGACCCAAATTGCATCATGCTTCTTCTTGGTCTGCGGAAGTCCAGTGACAAAATCCATGGTGATCTTGTCCCACTTCCACTCTGGAATGTCTAATGGTTGTAGTAGACCACTAGATCGTTGATGCTCGATCTTAACCTGCTGGCAGGTAAGACATTTGGAGACATAGGTAGCATCATCCTGTTTCATACCACTCCACCAGAAATACTGTTTGATGTCGTGGTACATCTTGGTTGAACCAGGATGAATGGAGAATGGGAAGCTATGAGCTTCAGCCAATAACGCTTCCCTGAGTGTAAGGGCATCAGGAACACAAAGTCTAGTGCCCTGCCATAAGATACCGTCGTCATCTAACCGAAACTCCGTATGTTGCTCTAAGTTTTGTATAATTGACCATATTTCACCATCATCCTTCTGAGCTTCCTTGATCCTAGAGAGTAAGTCAGGCTCCACTCTAATATTAGCCCAGTAGCCATGCTGTCCACGTACCATGATCTCAATATCAAGTCGCTCCAAGTCTCGTATAATCTCTTCCTCTATCTTAATACCGTTGATCATACCCGACTTCCTACTAAGAGCATCTGCCACTACATTAGCCTTGCCGGGATGATACTGCAGATTAATGTCATAATCCTTCAACAACTCTAACCATCTTCTCTGCCTCATGTTCAGTTCACGCTGAGTGAAGATGTATTTCAGACTCTTGTGATCTGTGAAGATATCATATGATTCGCCATACAAGTAGTGCCTTCATATCTTTAGTGCAAACACGACTGCTGCAAGTTCCAAGTCATGTGTAGGATAGTTCTCCTCATAAGGCTTAAGCTGCCGTGATGCGTAAGCAATCACTTTCCCATGTTGCATGAGAACACAGCCAAGTCCCTTCCCTGAAGCATCACTGTAGATTTGGAATCCACCTGTACCAGATGGGAGAGTAAGAATCGGTGCAAATACCAACCTCTGCTTTTGGTCTTCAAATCTCTTCTCTCTTTCTTCAGTCTAGACGAATTTCTCCCATTTCTGCATCAGTTTGGTCAATGGCAGTGCTAATCGGGAAAAGTTCTCTACGAACCTACCGTAGTAACCAACTAAGCCTAGAAAGATGCAAACTTCAGTTGCTGATGTTGGTCTTGGCCACTTGGTAATAGCCTCAACCTTCGCAAGATCCATGGTTATTCCTTCTACGGATACTATGTGGCCTAGGAATGCCACTTTACTCAACCAGAACGCATTTGTAGAACTTTGCATACAGCTGCTTCTGGCGAAGTATCTATAATACTGTACAAAGATGGTTTTCGTGTTCCTCCTTTGACTTAGAGAAAATCAGAAATATCGTCAATGAAGACAATGACGAACTTTTCCAGAAACTCATGGAAGATACGGTTCATCAAGTCCATAAAAACTGCTAGAGCATTGGTAAGGCCAAATGGCATGACTACAAATTCGTAGTGTCCATATCATGTACGGAAAGCATTCTTGGCAATGTCCTACTCTTTAACCCGTAGCTGATGATAGCCCGACCTCAGATCGATCTTGGAGAAATGTTTGGCCCCTTGGAGTTTGTCAAACAGGTCATCAATGCGTGGCAAAGGATATCGATTCCTGATGGTGATCTTATTAAGCTCACGATAATCAATGCAAAGACGCATACTGTCGTCCTTCTTCTTCACGAATAGAACCGGTGCACCCTATGGAGATGCACTAGGGCGGATGAAACCTCGTTCCAAAAGTTCATGTAGTTGTTCATTTAACTCCTTAAGCTCTATTGGAGCCATGTGATAAGGATCCTTGGAAATTGGTTCAGCTCCTGGGATGAGCTCAATATTAAACTCTACCTCACGAGCAGGTGGTATGCCCGGAAGTTCTTCATGAAACACGTGTGGAAATTCTGACACGATAGGTTGATTCTGGATGGATGGAGATTCAGCCTCCATATCATGAACAGTAGCTAAGTAGCCCTCGCAACCATGTGATAGTAATGCACCTGCTTGTAAGGTTGAAATTATTTGTACAGACCTTCCGGGTATAAAACCGTTTTGAATGTACTCTGGTGCGTTTACATCACCAAAAATGACCCGATAGAGATGGCAGTCTATGGTGGCGTGGTGTTTGGATAACCAGTCCATACCTAATATCATATTGAAATCGCACATGTCCAACGGAAGTGCGTCAACTGAACGAATCTTGTCATCAAACTTAAGGGGAAGATCTCTTTACCCATGTGTGATGCGTACAGAGTCTCTTAAGGGTGTGGAAATGTTTAAGATAATTTCTAGTGGCATAGGGGATATCCTAACACTCTTGTCATAAGCAATAGATATGACCGAATGAGTAGCACCCGTGTCAATTAATACGCATGCAGCTTGACCATACATATACAAGATTCCAGTGATGGTACATGTTGACTAGTTGTCCTGATCACGCGAGGTCGTGTACACCCGTCCAGTAGTAGGAGGTGGTGATAGGTGTGTAAACACCCATCCTTTTACCACTTAACTACAATAATAACCAAGCCAAAACGTGTATTTTATGTCATAAATGTCGGAATTATGCGTGGTTTGTGTTTTTGTTGTGATTTAGGACGAAAATGTGAAAAGGGGAGAAAACACGGGCTTTTATCGAAGAAAAAGATAAAAGACGAAGTCAAGAAATCAAGAGTGCAAAAAGAACGGAAGTCCAAGACCAATTCTGAAGATTTATCGAAGAAAAAGTCAAAAGACGGAAGTTTACTAAAAGCCGAAGAACTCAAGTCTAATTTATTGAAGAAACTACAAGACAAGTTTAAAGAAATCCCGAGACAAAGTCGTTAAAGTCGAAGAATTAAGAAGACAAGGACTAAATGGCAATTAAAGAAAGAAGAAAGATGGGAGGAAGCTTCCACTAAGCACCTCCCTAATCTCCTATAAATAGGATCCATTTCCTTCATTTGTTTTTGTTGGCTAAGTGTGACAATTAGCTCTTCCACTTTAATTTTTGCACATTTAAATACATGTCATTTACTTAATTGTCTTGCACCTTAAATTCATTTAATTTCAAGTAAGTTTCCTTTTAATTGTTGTTAATCTTTACTTTTATTGTTCATCTCCTATCTACCTTTCTTGTCAATCTTTAATCTTTATGTTTATTGTTTATGTTCATGTTATTGAGTTTTTATTAAATTGATTAAGTGGGTTTTGATTATTTTGATTAGTATTGTTAGTTTGATTGTTTTGGATTGTTTGTTTATGATTAGTAGATGTTATTTGGTTAGTTTGATTTAATCTTTTGGTTGATTTGGATTAGTTTTGGTTAGATCCATATTTCTTTTTGTCCCGTGTTCTTCGCTACTGTTGTTATTTCCAGGTTATTCCGGATAAACGGTTTATTCCGAACCAAGCAATCTTTCCTGGTCAAGTGAATATTCCAGATCAGTGGACTTCATTCGGAATAACTTGATATTCCGAATCAGTGAACTTCTTCCGAATCAATGAACATTCTGAATAAAGACAGATATTCCGGATAGGTGACATATTCCGGATAAAGCTTTTATTCCGGATCAGAGCAGATATTCCGAACCAAGCAGATATTCCGGATCAACAACTTCTTCCGAGTCAAAGGTTGTTCATTCGGAATATTCAACATTCCGAATCAAAGGTTGTTCATCCGGAATATTCAACATTCCGGATCAAGGGGTATTCATTCGGAATATTCCGGATGAAGGTCTGAGCTTTTATTCCGGATCAACCAAACTTATTCCGGATCAACAATTATTCCGGGTAAGTGAATTATTCCGGATAAAGGATTTATTCCGAGTGAAGAAGGATCATTCCGAACGAAGGTGACATTCCGGATGAGTGATTATTCCGAATGAGGGTATTTTCCGAATGAGCTGTTTTCAGGTTCTTTTAAGTTTCTGTTTTTAAGTTTTAAGTTTTAAACTTTACTTTTTCCGCCTTTTTCTTAGTCGCACTTTAAGTTTATTTGCCTTTAAGTTTACTTGCCTTAGTTTAAGTTTTAGTTGCGTTTTAAGTTTGCCTTTAGGATAGTTTTAAGTTTGCGTTATTTACGTTAATTCCCATTTACTTTTCGTCACGCTTTTAATTTCCCGTCATTTATTTTCACTTAGATTTAGATTTATTTACCCGCTATTTACATTAAAGTTTTGCACCTTTTAATTTTACTACAACGACACAACTATTTGTTTCACCAAAGACAACTGAGTCGCATAGTTAACCAGAGATCAATTCGATTAGACCACCACAACGAACTTTAATTTTTATACAGGCCAAAAGCCTTGTATCAAATGGCGCCGCTGCCGGCTCTTTTTGTAAAGATTAACGGTTTTCTATGAGAGACGCTTTGCTTTTTGGGATTCGTTCATTCGTGAGCGTTATTTATCTTGCTTAAAAATTTCAAAAAATCCATAAAAATTAAAAATTGTTAAAAATCCATAAAAAAATTAAAAAATTTCAAAAATCCAAAAAGATTTTATTTTCTTTATTGTGTATATATTGTCTATTGCTTTGGTATTGTTTTCTTTTGCTTTCGCAGGTGTATGCTTACTAGATCTTCAACTTATCAAGAGCCCGAGACTCCTGAAGATTTAGCTATGGCAGGTGTGAACAACAACAATAATCCACCGCACCTCAACAATAACAACAACAATGTTCTTCCACAGCCCGATCTTCGGACAATGGAGGAGCTTTGTCAACCTACCATGTTTGGACGAGGAGGACCGATTGCGCCGATGCAAATCACGGCTCTGGAGTTTTCGTTGAAGCATCACATGATACAACAAGTGCAAACTAATCCATTCCGTAGAATGCCGGATGATGATGCCAACAAACACCTCGACAAATTCATTACTATTACTCAAAGCATGAAGTTGCCCGGTGCTACTATGGATGTTCTACACCTTCAACTCTTCCCACATACTTTATCACACCACGCCGAGAAATGGTTTGATCGTCTCCCGAAGAATTTCATTCATACATGGGATGACATGACTCAACGCTTTTTGTCCCGCTACTTTCCACCATCCATGGTCACGAGCCTTCGCAATCAAATCGGCGGTTTCATGCAAGAACACGATGAATCTATCTTTGATGCTTGGGAAAGATATAATGTTTTGATCGATCGTTGTCTAAACCACAACATGCTCCCTGTCACCTTAATTGATACTTTCTACAACGGTTTGACTTTTCGTGATCGTGATACGATTAATGCAGCCGCCGGTGGCACATTTATGAAAAGGAGACCCGAGGAGTGTAGAGAGCTTATTGAGAACATGACTACTCATCACAAAAACTGGGATTCCTCCGCTTCTTCAAGGAACAACCCGAGAGTCAATGTTTCTTCTACTTCAACAAACCCCGATATGACCGAATTCACCCGCATGATGGCTGAA
Source organism: Glebionis coronaria (assembly GCA_025667525.1). Taxonomy (NCBI): domain Eukaryota; kingdom Viridiplantae; phylum Streptophyta; class Magnoliopsida; order Asterales; family Asteraceae; genus Glebionis; species Glebionis coronaria. The sequence goes on from JANFOE010001001.1 coordinate 10,989, forward strand.
ATGAACAAAAATATCTTGCTCATCGCTTCAAACCAACAACAACAAGTTAAAGCGATAGCCAATCCTTGTGAGACATGCGGAGGTCCTCACTCATACACTGATTCTCCTTCTACTCAAGGAAATCCGGAAAACGTGTATGCGGCTTATGGTAATTATTCACCAGAAATTACCAAGCCCGACCTCAAGGGGATCGAAATTTACTAAGTTACCGGTCAAACAACTATCTTTCACCCGGTTTTTCTCCTCAAAACCACAACCCCAACAACAATTACAATAGAAGCAACCAAATCCCACCTAGAGCTTCTAGTCCTTATCACCCACCCGCTCAACAAACCCCACCCATCAATCAAGATGTTGAAGCCTTAATGAGAACCCAAGGAGAGCAAATTAAGAATCTACAGAGCCAAATTATCAATTTGAAAGGGGATATCACCATGCAAGGGAATGACATTAGATCCGAGCTTTGAAATGATATACAATCCTCCTTCAGCAATCAAACGAATGATTTGAAAAATATGCTGGCTAGTTTCTTACCCACCACTCAACCCTCTACTTCGAGTTCTCTACCTTCAAACACCGTCACCAATCCGAGAGCGAATGTGAGTGCTATTACTACCCGTAGTGGAATTACTTTAGTAGGACCATCTACCCCACCCCCAGTTACTCCATCTACACCTCTTCCACCACCATTTATCCCTACTACTCTCACACCTAGTATTAGTACACCATTACTGTCTCCGCCTCGTCGTGAAGAAGTACCCAAGACGAATCCTCCACCAACCCCACCTTCCACCTTTAACCCTTCAACATCTCAACCTTCAACTTCTACACCTCCACCACCCAAACCCAATATTCCTTATCTATCTCGCTTAGACAAGGCCAAAATGCACACCAAGGATGACATTCAAGTGTCAAACTATTTGAAGAAAGTTTCGGAAATGACCATCACTTTTAGCCTTGTTGAAGCTCTAGCACAAATGCCTAAATTTGTTAAGATGTTTAAGGAATTGCTTAGCAAGAAGGAGAAGATGGCCGAGTTTGTTAATACTTGATTGAATGAAAATTGTTCTGCCGTCCCTCTTAAAGAACTTCCGGAAAAACTTGGAGATCCCGGTCGTTTTGTGCTACCTTGTACTTGTAACCAAACCGACAAATTTATTGCCTTAGCCGATCTCGGGGCAAGTATAAATTTGATGCCTTTAAGTGTTTGGAAAAAGTTATCATTACCCGACCTTACACCCACAAAAATGACTCTTGAGCTTGCCAATCGCACTCTCGCTTACCCCGTTGGTATTGCCAAAGATGTGTTCATTAATGTTGGCACATTCACTTTTCCAGTCGACTTTGTCGTTGTTGATTATGAAATGGACCCTCGTATTCCGTTAATACTTGGACGCCCATTTTTGAGAACCGGTAAAGCTTTAATAGATGTGGATAAGTGTGAACTCATCTTAAGAGTCGAGGATGATGCACAAGTTTTTGAAATGGGGAAGCTTACAAGCAAATCCTATGGAAGAGAATCAGCGAATATGATTAATGTGCTCGATGATTTTGTCGTCTACAACAATCCTCTATTCAATACTTGCAATGATAATCCACTGTTTCAAGATGGTGTGGATGATTCTCTCTCCAATTTGGAACCTTCACCCATATATGATTCTCCACCGATCTTTGATGCTTATAATGATGATTCTAGTTCCGATGGAGATGATTATGATGATTTTACTTCCGAGTATCCCGACATGCCCACTTATGATGATTTCGATGAGGCCGATACTCTCTCGAGTGATTCTTCTCATGATGAAGATCCTCCGCAATCCATGCTTAATCCTACTTTGGATGACTACTCATTTGAGGAAGACTTTTCTACTTTTCTCAATACATACTTCCCTCATGAGAGTGATGCCCCTCCTTTGGACTTTGATGATTATGGTCTTCATCCTTCTACGGATTTGAAGAAAATTATTTCAAAGGAGAAGCAACCGGACGACACCAACATCCGTAGCACGTATGTTTTGACACCTCTTTATCCACCTTCTACAGACGAGGTTGTGCATTTTCTTCGCGGATCTTCTTCAAATTCTGCTGAGCCTGAGTGCTATTTTCCCCTAAAGGAAAAGGTGTTCGACCACGGTATCGAAATTCTTCAGCCATCTCAGACTCTCAATATCCATCTGATGAAATAAAAGGAAAAATCTTTGGAACTATTGGAGATATGCTTGCACCTCTACACCCTTGCTCCCACCGTGCTCCATCTTTGCTTAAGGGAACCTTGCCTATTCTTCTTTGGCTTGCCTTGTTCGCCTTAAGCTTGTGCTATTTGATGGACGAAAACTATGTATTTGATCCCGGTGGATGTTTTTAAAGCTTCTTCCTATGCTAATCAAGGTCGAGTCAGGCTCACGACTCGGTGAACAAAAATCAAGCGCTTCTTGGGAGGCAACCCATGTATCTATCTTTTAGCTATCTTTATCCTAAGTGTAGGGGAGACCCGTTGGTGTTTGCTATTTCCTCTCTTCTCATATCCAGGGATTCGAGCTTTCAATGATCCACTCTTGATGATTTTTGAAGACCCGTGATTCCGTGTTTCCGTCTTCCCGGTTCTATCCTAAACTCTTTTCGATTCACTGTTTTATATTTCTCAATATTAAAATAGGAATCTCTTTAGTTGTCCTTTCCTTAGCAAGATTTAAACAAAGTGCACAATGTCCTAAGTGTAGGGGAGTTTACTCCCACATGCTTAAACATTGAGGACAATGTTTATATCAAGTGTAGGGGGACTTATATCGAAGTTAAGTGGCCTTTTCCTTGTATTTGTCCTCATTTTAACCAGAAAATCAGTTTTTCGACATTTTTCAAAATTTTTGATCTATTTTGGCCTATTAGTTTTTCTCTTGTTATAGTTATTTTCTTTCTTTGCTAGAATAAATTTTGAATAAAGCGGTTTTAATTTTCAAACGTTGTGAATCTTTTGACTCAACCCGAGTTTACTTATCTAAGCTTACTCTAGCTAGTATCCTTAACGTGTTTAAGTCAAGTTTTGCTAGGCTTTTATATAGGGAGCTTTAAAACGCGAAAGTCTTAACTCTCACGGGATAAGAACAAGAACTTTTCGCAAGTTCCTATAATTGATCCTAGAGAGTTGTTTATCAAGGGAACTTTAAAATGCGATTTCTAAACTTGAAAAAGTCTAAGAGTTTGCATGTAAAACCCGTATTTAAAAATCAGAACATTTAAATACACAGTTTAATTTTAATAAACTATATAAGTAGTAATTGATAGACAGAGATATAAACGCAGGAATTAAATACGCAGTCTCAGTCAAATTATTCAGAAAATAATTATTAAGTTTCGGAAAAATATTACTTATGTATTATTTATTGTACAGGAGTAATTAGACGTTAACAATAATTACGCCGCCTCAGTTTTATTTAAAACGTCGCGTAATTAATTATTTCAGAAAGATAATAAATAGTAATTAGTCAAGTATTATGTAAATAATAATTATTCAGGGAAAATAAATACCACGCTTTCAGAAAATTGAAACACGATACACAAACACGCAACTTTATTATTTTAAACAAGCAAAACGAAAACGAAAGAACAAGTAAGTATAATTAAGAAAGCATAATATTATTTAGGGCTGTTTTTGACAAACTAGAAAATATAGGGACTTGGGCTCAAGGCCCAAGGGTGATTCTGGCCGTGTATAACAAAAAGGGACGGGGTTCCTTTTGTTTTCCTTCTACGCCGACATACAAAAAAACACAAGTACAGAAAACCCTAATATAGAAAAAAATAGTGCAGCCGCCGGTTTTGTTTTGTGTTCTTTCTTCCCTGCCGCGACCCACATCAAGAAACAAGAGACGACCTGCGTTTTCAGATTTAGGGGATCATGATGATTCGTGTTTTGTTACTCCTAAACCCTAAAATAACATGTAAGAAACCCTAATCTCTTTTTATTTCGTCTTATGAACACAAACAAACTTGATTAGGGTCGGATCTTTTTCTTTTGGTTCGGCTTGCACCAAACCGAGAGTCTATGACTCTCGGTGGTGGGTTTTCCTTCGAGACGCTGTGAACCAAACGGCCAGTGGCCTTTTCTTTTTTTCAGCCGCAACCCCTGCAGTCAGCAGGGGTGCGCTTGGCTTAACAGTGGGAACGCAAGCCAGCAGGGGCGTTGTTGTGCTGTCAATGGGATCCGAGAGCTATTGCTCTCGGTGGGAAATTAGTATTGGCAGGGGAAACTGTATGTTAAGGGGGCGTTTGGCAGTGAATTTAATAAGCAGAAATAAGGGCGCGTTTGGGACAGCAGAAAACATAAGGGGGGGTGTTTGGCAGTGAGTTTTAAAACCGGATTTAGGGCTGTTTGGCTACAGGTTTAACGGGGTGTTTGGCAACCCGGTTTAGAAACAGTTAAGGGTGCGTTTGGGACTGTAAAATCATACCTTTTAAATTAGTTTACTTTAAATAAATGTTTTAAAATGTATTTAGTAAATTAAATATAAACTAGTTTTATAAAATTTAAAAGAGTATAATTTTATTAAATGAAGTAAATTATTTTCGGAAACTTACTAATTTAGCAAACTTTTGTTTTCAGCAGGTTACCTAATATAATGTTAATATAGCGTCAGAATACGTTATGCCAAATTAATAGTATAACGATAATACGTTAAAAGAATTATAAGAAAGATCAGATTTATCAGTTAATAAGCGTATAGAACTTCAGGAATAAATAAAGAAATAAATAAGAAACCAATACGGTCAGTAAGATTTAATAACGGATATCGGTTAACTTATTCGCGTCTTTTATTCATGTAGCACGTGTGAAGCCCGAGTAGTATTCGTTCAGTCTTCCTTTCAGTCAGTACTGGACTAGAGGTACGGATTTCCCGTCCTTTTAGTAAGGATTTCCTTTCCTATGCATGATTAGGATTTCCCGTCTGCAGCCAAATGTTTTCCCCAGTATATGTTTAAGTTTATCAGTAATCATGTTAATAACTAAATAAATTGCCTGAGCATTATATACAAGCACGACCAGTTTATGTACTAGTTACGGAGGTACCGTAACCACGGCACTAGAGGCACCGGTGTCGTGACTCACATGCAGGAGAGTGATATCCTGCATCGTCCCACTCAGCTCAGCTTGGCCATTTTATCAGTATTTTTAGTGGGTCGTATGGATGCATCCTAGGCTTATATGTGTTACAAGTTATCAGGGTGAATGTGGTGTGTGCTCTACATCCTTCACATTGGAGCTGATCCCTCCACCCAGCACAGTTATTTAGAGGTCACCCCTCTACTGCATGACGAGGTCACCCCTCCAGTTATTCATGCACGGTTGTTACAGCACGTGACCTATATAAGCTCTGGCAAATAAAATACAGTAAATGCATGTTTTCAGAATTAATAGTTATATTTCAGTATCAGTATATATGAACCAGGTTGCTCAGATTTTATGCAGAGTTCTACCACATGTTACATATCAGTCTTACAGCTTCTGTATTCTATCGCCTGTTTCATTCAGTATATTCGTATCATGCTTTATATCCGTTCACTGAGCGTTATACTCAGCCGTAGTTCCTTTCATGTTCTAACGGCAGGTACACCGGGACGCTCTTAGGTTTCTGAGAGCACGTGCATTTAGGATGGAAGCTGTCCAGACTTCTTATTTTATGCACTTACATTATTCTGCTTATTTGGACATTGTTTAGTCCTTTCTTTCAGTATTTTATTTTCCATGTTTTGAGCTTAGGTTGGATTACCGATGTTTGATTCCGGTATTTCCGTTATGGTCATTTTATGTTTTAGTACATTTACCTTATGCTCTGATACCATAATTGTAACAACCCACTTGGATAAGTGGACCGTTACGTGTATTTATGGCTGCTACCGCAGAAATTGCTGACAGTTTCCACCAGAAAATTTTTCTATGGCTGTCCAACCAGATTTCCACCAGAGGGTCCCAAAATTCCATCGCACATTGATGCAGCTATGTTCATATCTAATGCCTGACATACCTCAGGTTCATGATAGAACACCGACATGCTATTACTACAAGTAAGAATTCTAGACCGAAAAGAGACAAGACTCCATGAAGATTGTTATCAGTTTACCACAGACTCAGAGAAAGTATGATACTATCTAAGTTATCATCAACCATGTAATCAGCCTGCGCGTCTCTTTCATCCGAAAGGATCACGTAGTAGCAGATCTGCAGAAAATTTTAAAAATTCAGCAGTAAATCGTACGAATTCAAGGCTTTCCTTCGACCATCATATCAGACAGAATTCATGTTCACGATCAAGTGTATGTTTACGCCCACTTTAAGTTCATGTCTATTTTCACTTTCACGTTTACGTCTCATCCGCAGTATGATGCTGTTTCAGCTCATCTTTATGTTAACTCATAATTTAAGCTCACGTTTGTGTTCATAACATTGTTCACGTTCAAGTTCGTGTGCCATGTCACGATACACGTTTCTCAGTTTATTACCGAATACGGTTACAGAAAGCTTGAGAGACCAGACTCAAGTTTAGCACAACTATTCCGTAACCAGGCAGACGTTTCATATCTCAGGCCGTATCGTTTGGCATTCATTCCTCAGTCAGCATACGTTCATGATATGTCCTGGTATCACGTTCACAGTATGATTCACTTATCATATTCTAATTCTATGCCAGCGCTCCTCATATATTTATGAACCACGTTCACAATTGCTCACTTAGCATGTTCAAAATTGTTCACGTAGCTCGTCCCTATAATTCAACAGCTTTCTCAGAGATATATATATTATCTCTTCAGAATATTTACACGTATCGTTTCATGTATCATACATGCTATAGTTATTCAGTCTATCAGATTTAGTAAATCCATCTTAAATAAGGAACCAGAAACTATTCAGCATCACCAGGACAGGGTCATCAGGACCAAGATTTTTTTTATTTTGTGTTTAGACCTTTGAAGGAATCGTTTCGAGCGGGAGGCCACTCGAAACGGAGGAGTCCATCCGGACCTCTCATCCCCTTTCTTTCAATAAATCCAGTTAAGTTCTTTCAGTCATGTCACGTTACATGATCACTTCAGTCATGTCAGGTTTATACCTATCAGCAGCATTATGTCTTAATTAGAAGACAATTTATCCTTCAGCTTAATTGTCTTTTCAGTCTACGTATTCTTTCAGTTCTTATAACTCATCAGCTTATTACCTTTAATTCGAGGACGAATTTTCTCCTTTTTAGAGGGGAAGAATTGTAAAACCCAGTATAGTCGTATCTTTAATTCGGGGACGAATTATTGTTTTTAGAGGGGAAGAATTGTAAAACCCGTATTTAAAAATCAGAACATTTAAATACACAGTTTAATTTTAATAAACTATATAAGTAGTAATTGATAGACAGAGATATAAACGCAGGAATTAAATACGCAGTCTCAGTCAAATTATTCAGAAAATAATTATTAAGTTTCGGAAAAATATTACTTATGTATTATTTATTGTACAGGAGTAATTAGACGTTAACAATAATTACGCCGCCTCAGTTTTATTTAAAACGTCGCGTAATTAATTATTTCAGAAAGATAATAAATAGTAATTAGTCAAGTATTATGTAAATAATAATTATTCAGGGAAAATAAATACCACGCTTTCAGAAAATTGAAACACGATACACGAACACGCAACTTTATTATTTTAAACAAGCGAAACGAAAACGAAAGAACAAGTAAGTATAATTAAGAAAGCATAATATTATTTAGGGCTGTTTTTGACAAACTAGAAAATATAGGGACTTGGGCTCAAGGCCCAAGGGTGATTCTGGCCGTGTATAACAAAAAGGGACGGGGTTCCTTTTGTTTTCCTTCTACGCCGACACACAAAAAAACACAAGTACAGAAAACCCTAATATAGAAAAAAATAGTGCAGCCGCCAGTTTTGTTTTGTGTTCTTTCTTCCCTGCCGCGACCCACATCAAGAAACAAGAGACGACCTGCGTTTTCAGATTTAGGGGATCATGATGATTCGTGTTTTGTTACTCCTAAACCCTAAAATAACATGTAAGAAACCCTAATCTCTTTTTATTTCGTCTTATGAACACAAACAAACTTGATTAGGGTCGGATCTTTTTCTTTTGGTTCGGCTTGCACCAAACCGAGAGTCTATGACTCTCGGTGGTGGGTTTTCCTTCGAGACGCTGTGAACCAAACGGCCAGTGGCCTTTTCTTTTTTTCAGCCGCAACCCCTGCAGTCAGCAGGGGTGCGCTTGGCTTAACAGTGGGAACACAAGCCAGCAGGGGCGTTGTTGTGCTGTCAGTGGGATCCGAGAGCTATTGCTCTTGGTGGGAAATTAGTATTGGCAGGGGAAACTGTATGTTAAGGGGGCGTTTGGCAGTGAGTTTAATAAGCAGAAATAAGGGCGCGTTTGGGACAGCAAAAAACATAAGGGGGGTGTTTGGCAGTGAGTTTTAAAACCGGATTTAGGGCTGTTTGGCTACAGGTTTAACGGGGTGTTTGGCAACCCGGTTTAGAAACAGTTAAGGGTGCGTTTGGGACTGTAAAATCATACCTTTTAAATTAGTTTACTTTAAATAAATGTTTTAAAATGTATTTAGTAAATTAAATATAAACTAGTTTTATAAAATTTAAAAGAGTATAATTTTATTAAATGAAGTAAATTATTTTCGGAAACTTACTAATTTAGCAAACTTTTGTTTTCAGCAGGTTACCTAATATAATGTTAATATAGCGTCAGAATACGTTATGCCAAATTAATAGTAGAACGATAATACCTTAAAAGAATTATAAGAAAGATCAGATTTATCAGTTAATAAGCGTATAGAACTTCAGGAATAAATAAAGAAATAAATAAGAAACCAATACGGTCAGTAAGATTTAATAACGGATATCGGTTAACTTATTCGCGTCTTTTATTCATGTAGCACGTGTGAAGCCCGAGTAGTATTCGTTCAGTCTTCCTTTCAGTCAGTACTGGACTAGAGGTACGGATTTCCCGTCCTTTCAGTAAGGATTTCCTTTCCTATGCATGATTAGGATTTCCCGTCTGCAGCCAAATGTTTTCCCCAGTATATGTTTAAGTTTATCAGTAATCATGTTAATAACTAAATAAATTGCCTGAGCATTATATACAAGCACGACCAGTTTATGTACTAGTTACGGAGGTACCGTAACCACGGCACTAGAGGCACCGGTGTCGTGACTCACATGCAGGAGAGTGATATCCTGCATCGTCCCACTCAGCTCAGCTTGGCCATTTTATCAGTATTTTTAGTGGGGCGTATGGATGCATCCTAGGCTTATATGTGTTACAAGTTATCAGGGTGAATGTGGTGTGTGCTCTACATCCTTCACATTGGAGCTGATCCCTCCACCCAGCACAGTTATTTAGAGGTCACCCCTCTACTGCATGACGAGGTCACCCCTCCAGTTATTCATGCACGGTTGTTACAGCACGTGACCTATATAAGCTCTGGCAAATAAAATACAGTAAATGCATGTTTTCAGAATTAATAGTTATATTTCAGTATCAGTATATATGAACCAGGTTGCTCAGATTTTATGCAGAGTTCTACCACATGTTACATATCAGTCTTACAGCTTCTGTATTCTATCGCCTGTTTCATTCAGTATATTCGTATCATGCTTTATATCCGTTCACTGAGCGTTATGCTCAGCCGTAGTTCCTTTCATGTTCTAACGATAGGTACACCGGGACGCTCTTAGGTTTCTGAGAGCACGTGCATTTGGGATGGAAGCTGTCCAGACTTCTTATTTTATGCACTTACATTATTCTGCTTATTTGGACATTGTTTAGTCCTTTCTTTCAGTATTTTATTTTCCATGTTTTGAGCTTAGGTTGGATTACCGATGTTTGATTCCGGTATTTCCGTTATGGTCATTTTATGTTTTAGTACATTTACCTTATGCTTTGATGACACGCCATAAATACACGTAACGGTCCACTTATCCAAGTGGGTTGTTACATTGCAAGATCCTATAGACGACTCGAAAACCCAAAACTTTGATTTAATAGGCTAAGCATCCACGAGTCTCATTCCTTGAGATTTTAAACTGTGGAGAACGAGAGATGATAGAGTCAATTATAAGTTTGGTATCCTTTCGTGAATTTATGTGAGTTAATTATAAGCCTATTCTCCCATCGCTTGCTAATAAATTTATCTGCAATAAATAAGGTTGTACGATTTGAAAAGTTACTTAGCTTCTAGCCCAAGATCGTTTAAAAGTTGCTCGGTATGGATTAGAGTTCATAGCCAAGGCATAACTTATTGAAGCGGGATGCGAAGATCGGCGAGTCCAAAAAGGCCCTAACAAGGCATGAGGGCTAAATTTTGTTGCTAAAGATCCAAAGTTATGTGAAGAATCATTTATCAAAGATCAATATGAAGGATCGAGACACACGACGAAAAGCAAATACTCCCGTAAAGATCATGGAGAAGTCTATCCAAAAAGGCCCTAACAAGGTATGAGGATAAATAGATCCAAGTCCAAAAAGGAGGCGGATCGTTGTATATCAAAATCCCAAATAAAGATTGGAGAAAAATGAAGAAGTCGTGGTCCAAAAATGAAGAATCTCTCAAAACTTCAAGTGAAGAAATTCCTATTATGAAGAGAAGACCATTATTTCATGAATGTTTCTCAAGATTTGAAGTATGAAGTCGATGCCAAATATCGGTCCGAGAAAGGTCTCAAATCGCGAAGCGAGTTATGCCAAGATATGAACTTTTTGAGGTCCCGAGAAGCAGTTTAAAAAGATTTTGTCCTTTAGCTAACTATTGATTAAATCGTCCCACTTTATTTTCAGCCTAAATAACTATCGAAATAAGTCAAAAATGCATCCTCGTGATCATTCAAGACAACAACAAAATATAAGAGATACACCTAGGAATAAGGGAGTTTAAGTAAATAATTGGCCCACATGAGTTCGTGTTAGTTTGCTAACTTATAATAACAATGATCTCGTTTTTAAGCTTGGTTTGGAGAATGAGAAAACTTGAGGATGATGATCATTCATGACATTCCAAAACCCTAAGGTAAGTTTTTGATTTCTTTACTTGTTTTGTTATTTTCTATCTCTTTAATAAAGGCCAATGTGGATCGATTGTGATGAAAAGTGTAATCGTGCTTTGTAACTAATGCATTGCATGAGGACATTGTAATGGTCAAGTGTAGGGGATTTGATAGGTGTGTAAACACCCATCCTTTTACCACTTAACTACAATAATAACCAAGCCAAAACGTGTATTTTATGTCATAAATGTCGGAGTTATGCGTGGTTTGTGTTTTTGTTATGATTTAGGACGAAAATGTGAAAAGGGGAGAAAACACGGGCATTCACGGGCTTTTATCGAAGAAAAAGACAAAATACGAAGTCAAGAAATCAAGAGTGCAAAAAGAACGGAAGTCCAAGACCAATTCTGAAGATTTATCGAAGAAAAAGTCAAAAGACGGAAGTTTACTAAAAGCCGAAGAACTCAAGTCTAATTTATTGAAGAAACTACAAGACGAGTTTAAAGAAATCCCGAGACAAAGTCGTTAAAGTCGAAGAATTAAGAAGACAAGGACTAAATGGCAATTAAAGAAAGAAGAAAGAGGGGAGGAAGCTTCCACTAAGCACCTCCCTAATCTCCTATAAATAGGATACATTTCCTTTCATTTGTTTTTGTTAGCTAAGTGTGACAATTAGCTCTTCCACTTTAATTTTTGCACATTTAAATACATGTCATTTACTTAATTGTCTTGCACCTTAAATTCATTTAATTTCAAGTAAGTTTCCTTTTAATTGTTGTTAATCTTTACTTTTATTGTTCATCTCCTATCTACCTTTCTTGTCAATCTTTAATCTTTATGTTTATTGTTTATGTTCATGTTATTGAGTTTTTATTAAATTGATTAAGTGGGTTTTGATTATTTTGATTAGTATTGTTAGTTTGATTGTTTTGGATTGTTTGTTTATGATTAGTAGATGTTATTTGGTTAGTTTGATTTAATCTTTTGGTTGATTTGGATTAGTTTTGGTTAGATCCGTATTTCTTTTTGTCCCGTGTTCTTCGCTACTGTTGTTATTTCCAGGTTATTCCGGATCAACGGTTTATTCCGAACCAAGCAATCTTTCCTGGTCAAGTGAATATTCCGGATCAGTGGACTTCATTCGGAATAACTTGATATTCCGAATCAGTGAACTTCTTCCGAATCAGTGAACATTCTGAATAAAGGCAGATATTCCGGATAGGTGACATATTCCGGATAAAGCTTTTATTCCGGATTAGAGCAGATATTCCGAACCAAGCAGATATTCCGGATCAACAACTTCTTCCGAGTCAAAGGTTGTTCATTCGGAATATTCAACATTCCGAATCAAAGGTTGTTCATCCGGAATATTCAACATTCCGAATCAAGGGGTATTCATTCGGAATATTCCGGATAAAGGTCTGAGCTTTTATTCCGGATCAACCAAACTTATTCCGGATCAACAATTATTCCGAGTAAGTGAATTATTCCGGATAAAGGATTTATTCCCGTTGTCCCATAAATTTGTGATGATTAAGCAATGAAGAGAGAAAGAAAATAGATGAAGAAGAGATGATATCCTAGAGAGAGAAAGTAGTGAGAGAAAGTAGAGAGAGAGATGATTAACTTGGTGAGATTAGATTAAGAAAAGAAGTTACAAATGACCATCCACCCTCCTAACATGCTAGGAGGGTAGTATATATAGTCCACCCACATGCGGGCTTTAATGGACTATATATTGGGCCGGGCTTGTCTTTTGGACTTTAATTAGTTTTAATCCAAGCCCGTGAACCACGACTAAATAACTACTTATTACAACGTTCTAATAAATATTACAATAGAAACCAATGACCGAACATTCTTGTTTGACTCAATATTTTGAGGCTAACAATCTCCCCCAATGTGAGGTCATTCCTCTTTGATATTTGGATTCCAATGGAGATTTATGAATTTCGTCATAAATGAGTCTTGAACGTGTAACAGTAGTTTTGTTCCTTCATGCTATGATCTTTGAGCCTTTGTCGTTGTCTTTCGACTTTGTCTTTTAGTCTTGAGATATTCAAATCATCCTTGACTTCTTATTGCCATCTTGCGATCTTGTGTCTTTGTCCACATGCTCACACTATCAATTGTTGAATAAGTCTTTGGGCATGAATATGTGGTTGTGAATCTTTGACTTTGCTGAGTACACCGTGACGCCACCTTCTCGAGACAAAACATAGACACGGACTGAATGGCTTTGACATTCGTCCTAAATCGGTAGCGTTTTACCTCCGGTCGGTGAAGGCCGTTATACGATATTAAATATCGTACCTGTGATCAAGTAGATTCAATTAAGAATCTCCTTGACAGGGTTTCGCGGCAGTACTAGCCGTTCTCTTTACTCGACCGTCTCAAAGCAAGACTGCGAACATAAAGAGTGAATCAATTGGATAAATATCCGCTTGATTAAAGTCGTCAATTCAAATTCCTGGAACAAGTTTGATTCATTAAGAATCTTACCATTGTTGCTTTCCAGTTGACACAAGTTTGATTCATGAGAATCTCACAAGTCACCTACCGTAGCGCTGTTTGATGTTGACGCTAGAAGGATTTCCATTCGTCACTGTGAATATTAATAAATATCACTCTGAATGTTCTGGCAAGACCATAAAGATATTGCGTAGAAACCTGAAACGAGTTTGAATCAATTCAGAATCAAACCACTGTTGCTTTTCAGTTTTACATATGTTCACTTCATAAAGAATCTTGCATATGACCTACCGCAGTGCTGTTTGATGTTAACACTGGAAGGATTTCCACTCATCATTGTGAATGCTAAGTAGTATCACTCTGAGTGTTCTAGCAATATCGCAAGGATATAGCGTAGGACTCTTTTGATCTTCATCCGTGTGTCCTAACGAGATTTGAATGATCTCTTGGCTCTAGACTCTATTTGTGCACTTTTAGTGGTCGGAGGCTGGAGCAGATGCCACCTATTCAATATCAACTATCTCGGAGTGAGAAAGTCAATAGAAATCGTGTTGATCTCCGTGACAATAAAACAAACTTCTTTTGAGAGAAGTCTGAGTAGCTAGGAAAGGGTTGTGCTTCACATCACTAGGTCCATGATGAGATTGTCTTCATGATGAGTTGACCCGGTTTCTGCCTAAGTTGTATGGAGGGCTTCTTTCTTTACACCCTTTATCCTTACATTTCTTTTTCATTCTTCAACCCCTTCAATGCTTACCAAGACATCATTACTAGCACCTTGTTGTGATTGTTCCAGTGCTAGCATCAGTACTTAGTCGGCATTCAGCTACGTTCACATTCTACTCCATCTTTCCTAAGGACTTCTAATAATCTATTGGACTGTCCCTGGGAAGATCCCTCCGGTTCTGGTTGGATCATAGGACTTAAACCTAACCACCCTTTTGACACCAATAACGTCGTGAATTAAAGATGTTGTGGGTATTTGATCATAACCATGAAAACCACTTTAAATTCTAACAAAGTATTTGAAAAGCATTTAACACCTTGCTAGTTTTGTCGTTTCAGAAAAGCTCCCCCGTCACATGTGCATCGATAATCGAAAGTGTTTCGCACATGTGGGTAAGAGTTAAAGTGCTTGAGTCTTATATATGATCACATTTTAATCACATTTTCTCCCCTATCTCTGATATATAAAATCTTTTGATATTAGAGATACCAAATTTGATTAAAATATCTTTTGAAAAATAGTCTTGAAAATCTTCGGGAGAAAGATGTGTTAATCTTTTGCATGAAGTTGAATTGCTCCCCCTCAAAAATTGATCCAATGGAATTGTCATTACGAGGATTTGATCCACATTAAACTTTTGAGGATAGGAGTTGTTGAACACACAATTTTTGAAAGATTTTGAATATCATTGAGAAATTCTTGAAAAAATTGTGTTCAACGCTTTTTGAAAAATCAATTCTTTTTGACGAAAAGGTTTTTCTAAAGCATAAACTTGAGTTCATAGACTTTGAATGTCTTGACGAATCCACTCAAGTGTAAGAAGATTTAACTTCTTTTGCTAAGGGTAAGAGTACAAAAGCGTACACTCCCCCGTGAATTTAGATCCGGGTTGCAATCTGAAAGTGATTACAAGCCATTGTGTTGAGCTCAAAACGTTGAATGTTTTGTGACAAGCTCAACCCAAGATAGATTGCTCTACCCGTTGTTGGGAGTATTGTCCAAAATAGACAATTTCCTTTGAAAAGATAGAAATGACATGTTTTGAAAAATATTTACAACTTTCATTCGAGCTTTATGTACACACCCGTGTCGTTATTGAGCGACATTTCTAGGTACGTCCATATTTATGGCGATTGATACCAAATGTTGTCCCATAAATTTGTGATGATTAAGCAATGAAGAGAGAAAGAAAATAGCTGAAGAAGAGATGAATTCCTAGAGAGAGAAAGTAGTGAGAGAAATTAGAGAGAGAGATGATTAACTTGGTGAGATTAGATTAAGAAAAGAAGTTACAAATGACCATCCACCCTCCTAACATGCTAGGAGGGTAGTATATATAGTCCACCCACATGCGGGCTTTAATGGACTATATATTGGGCCGGGCTTGTCTTTTGGACTTTAATTAGTTTAAATCCAAGCCCGTGAACCACGACTAAATAACTACTTATTACAACGTTCTAATAAATATTACAATAGAAACCAATGACCGAAAATTCTTGTTTGACTCAATATTTTGAGGCTAACAATTCCGGATCAAGGTTTTTGGTAATTATTCCGAGTGAAAAAGGATCATTCCGAACGAAGGTGACATTCCAATGAGTGATTATTCCGAATGAGGGTATTTTCCGAATGAGTTGTTTTCAGGTTCTTTTAAGTTTCTGTTTTTAAGTTTTAAGTTTTAAGCTTTACTTTTTCCGCCTTTTTCCTTAGTCGCACTTTAAGTTTATTTGCCTTTAAGTTTACTTGCCTTAGTTTAAGTTTTAGTTGCGTTTTAAGTTTGCCTTTAGGATAGTTTTAAGTTTGCGTTATTTACGTTAATTCCCATTTACTTTTCGTCACGCTTTTAATTTCCCATCATTTATTTTCACTTAGATTTAGATTTATTTACCCGCTATTTACATTAAAGTTTGCACCTTTTAATTTTACTACAACGACACAACTATTTGTTTCACCAAAGACAACTGAGTCGCATAGTTAACCAGAGATCAATTCGATTAGACCACCACAACGAACTTTAATTTTTGTACAGGCCAAAAGCCTTGTATCAGTGGCTTGGAGTCGGCATGTCCATAAGTGCCCTCTATCTCACCCTTACGGCAGTCCTTCATGTGATGGCCTGGCTGGCCACACTTGAAGCAAGCATCGCAATCACGGTGACACAACCCTGGGTGCCTACGGTTGCACGTAGTGCAAAGAGGGTGAGCATACCCTCCAACAGGTGTCCTGGCTGGTTGGGAGCCTGTTCAGAAAAGTATACGTGAGACATGGTTAATGGGTACAAACATGACAATGCAGAAAATCGTAAGACGTAATACCAAATGTAGCTGCACGGTTGGGTTGTGAACCTCTGCGGTCCTGCTCCCGTCTGTTGCCATTATTCTTGGTAGTAGATGCTGAAGTGTCAGATTTATGAATCATAAAGCATATAACATAGAAATGAGTAAGTTTAGGGACCTGCTGCTGTTGGAGTTGTTGGCGTTGTTACGGGAATTGTCATTACCGCCACGCCTATCCGAAGCAGAACGGTCTTGGGTCTGACTGTTACCCTTGTGCTGACTCTACTATTGAGTGGCCGGTTGGGACCGGTCCCCAGTCTTCTGCCTGAAAGATGCAATTGCATAGAGAAAGATAAATATTTGGATAGTACTGAATGAAATGAAATGATCACCGCTGATGACGAAATATACCTTTTGTCGAGTCTTTCTGCCTCTCCAAACTCATCCCTCTCTTGCAACATCTCCAACTTGCGGGCTGCATTTGCTACTTGCGCCACAATATTGAATGTAGCACACACCAAGTTATTGGAGACAGATGTGCGAAGAGCCCAGCGAAAGTGATACGCTTGCTCCTCTGTAGTTCCTGCTGCCGCGCCAAGGAATCCAGCCAGTCGAAGAAACCTCTACATGAACTCATTGTTGTTTTCCCCAGCTCTCTGCGTAATACTAGGATACTACCTCTTAAGCTTATCCTGCTTAACTTTTAGGAAGAATTGCCCCATAACCAACTCCTTGAACTCTGCCCAAGTCAATCCAGTCACCCAGTCGTCGCCTCTATTCGACAGCTTCAGTGCCTTCCACCATCCAAGCACGTTCCCTTAAAACTTGTAACAAGCTAACCTTGCCTTAAAGACAGGGTCGCATCCCATTGCGTAAAAGATCTTCTCAATATGAGCTATCCAGCTCTCAGCCTCAGCGGGGCTGTCCGTCTGTTTGAAGGATCTCGGGCGTTGCTTATTGAATCGCTCCAGCCATGTGATCAGGGTAG
Organism: Glebionis coronaria; assembly: GCA_025667525.1. Taxonomy (NCBI): domain Eukaryota; kingdom Viridiplantae; phylum Streptophyta; class Magnoliopsida; order Asterales; family Asteraceae; genus Glebionis; species Glebionis coronaria. Next base: position 28,493 of record JANFOE010001001.1, read on the forward strand.
CTGGAGGTGGAGGAGGAGGATTCTGATGCTGGTGCTGGTGCTGATTGTTGGCAGCCTGCACCTCAGCCCGAATTTCATTCCTCAGTTGAGGAAGCATGGCCTGCATAGCAGCTTGAAATGTTGCTTTCAGTTGCTCTTGTTCACGTGTGAGAACCATCTGACAGTATAAAACACAATGCAATGATTAACCTGATTAAAACATAATATATATACATGAAAAAAAATCATGCATATAAACATGAAAAAAAATTATGCATGAAAACAGTGTATGAATGCATGACAATGAAAAAATCATGCCTATGGGTCGGTTCACCTAAACAAAATGACATGGCGAGGATGAAATCCTATGGGTCGGTTCATCAAAACAATATGATTTGATTAAAATCATATGCGACTAAATATGGCCAGTCCTGTACCAACCATTACTTAGTCAAAACTCCTAGAACAATGATACATGAATAAATGCATGAAAACAACTGTCAGTTCTAGAAAGACTATGGTGATTACCCACTAATCACAAGTCATGTTTTAAGAGCCTATAGGTCGAAGCCTTGGCTCTGATACCATAATTATAACACCGCATTTTGGTAAATGGAATATCACAGGTAATATGGCGTGTCATCAAAGCATGGAAGGTAAATGTCTAAAAACATTAAATGACCATGAATGGAAATACCGGAAACAAACATCGGTAGTCCAAGTATAAGCTCACACACATGAATATAAGTACTAAAATGGAAAAAGGACTAAAAAATGTCCAAAGAAATAAAGTAACGTAAAGTATGGAAATGCATAAAGTAATGAAGGCTAGATAGATTCCATCCGTATGCACATACTCTCAAAGTCTACGAGCGTCCTTGAGTACCTGCCGTTTGGGAACATGATAGGAAAACGGCTGAGCATAACGCCCAGTGAACGGATTTACAAGCATAGCAATGAAATGACATAAGCATAATAAGACTAATAGTAGCGGAAATGTATAAGTCCTAGATAACCTGGAACATGTTCATAAAACTGGTTTTATAGTTTAAAAAGACTTATGTTTTTATATGAAAACTGTATTAATTAGCCTATAGCCCATATAAGTCATAAGGTTCCACCGTGCATGAATACTTGGAGGGGAGACCTCGTCATGCAATTAGTGGGGTTACCTTTAATTATTTAGTCTGGGTAGGAGGGATCAACTCCTTGTGAAGGATGCAAGGCACACATCGCATTCACCATGAAAATCCTGTAAAACATGTAACTAGGATGCACCCATACGCCCCACATGATTATATAAATATAAGGCCAAAACTAAAAAGGGACGCCACGAGCAATCACTCCGCCGTAGGGAAGTCATAACACTGGTGCCTCCAGTGTTATGGTTATGGTACCTCCAAAACTAGGTGACACTGGTCATGCATGTATATGGCTTAGCAATTTAAAACTAAACATAAGTAATCAAAACATATAAAACATATACTTGGGAAAACAATTGGCTGCAAACGGGGAATCCTAATAAGTAAAAGAATGTCCGTACTGAAGGATGGAAAATCTGTACCTTGTGTCCATAAATAAGGGACATGTATAAGTCGTCTGATTACTGAGTACGTTACTGGTTCTTGTAGGTTTTTAGCTTGGTTTATATGTTCTTGTCTTATATACTGTTTTAAACGATATACTGTATTAATCATGTATTTTATGTATTCTCATTAAGTATTATCTTGTATTCTTGTATTATTATACTTATTGTGTAATAATAAGTAACTTTCTAAAAATAGCAGGTTTCCAAAAATAGAAAGTTTCCAAAAATAGAAAGTTTCCAAAAAATAGATTAGTTTCTAAAAATAGATCAGTTTCTAAAAATAGAAAGTTTCTAAAAATAGTAAGTTTCCTGAAATAGAAAGTTTCCATATTTAGAAATAAGCTGGATTTATAAGCTAATAATATAAGCTAGTGTTTACTAGTTATAAGTCATATGGCATGTAATTAATAGTATATTTTATTAAATAAATGTCATGGTAATTTAACAAACTATAAGTTATATAATTTAATTAAATTAGTCTAAATAAAATACTTAGGTTAATCATGAATTATTATGTTTAATAATTATAACCTAAGTCATGTTTTATTAATTAATTATAAGTCCATACTTTAATAATTAATTAATAACTGTAGTCTAAATGGTAAAATACATAGGTTAAAACATGTATTATTTATTAAAAATAATATAACCTAAGACCATGCTTAAATTAAATTAATTATTAATCGTGTTTAATTAATTTAATTTTCCTAGTAAAAATATAACTTGTAAAAATAATCCCGTGCCCGTTTCCGTGTTTTAATATAAGCCGAACCATGACCGAACCAAACCGTCGCGACAGTGGCTAACCTGATCTAGCCGGTTGCCACTGTCGTGGCTCGGCTTGCCACTTTCGAACCAAACACACCACCGGCTGAAGCCGGTGGTTCCCCCCTGCTTGGCTGTATTTCCCACTGACCGAACAAAACAGCCACCAGCTTAAGCCGGTGGTGCTTGCTGCTGCGCCGAGACCCACACCGAGACCTTGTAAGGTCTCGGTTAACACCAAACCCAAACCAAACATTACCCCGACATGCGTCGGGGTCCCTTGTCCTTGCGGCCGAACAACCAAACCACACCGAGAGTATGGGATCTCGGCTAGTGGTGCGAAACAAACCCACCGAGAGCCTAGGGCTCTCGGTTTGACCCTCGGTCGAACCAAAACACAACCCAAACCAATCTCTTTCATGTTTCTTGAATTCTTATTGCATGTTTTTAATTATGTTATTATTGTTAAATCTCATGAACCTACTTAAAGAAAAGAATGATAAAAAGATTAAAGTTTTGATGTTACCGAATGCGTGATTGGAAAAGAACCATGAACACGAACACGATTACCTAAAATCAAAGATCAAAATCAACCAAACACACCTTTTTTCTTGTGTAGCCGGCGGCAAAGGGAGAGAAAGGAGGACTAGGGTTTTTACTTTTTCTGTAAAAATTGTATTATTATAAATCCTGTGTTTTTAGTTTCCTTTAGTTAAACCAAAAATGGTCTTGGGCCCCCCTCTTGTTCCTTGTCCGTGGCTACCATGGCCCACAAGGCCAAATCCATACGATTTTTATGTCTAAATAATATTCGTGTATGCTCGTGTTTATTATTCGCTCTAGTTCGTGTTAAATGTTCAGGATATATATACTACGTACATATATCGTGTTCTAATAGTCGTGTTATAATTATTATACGTAATAATTATCATGTTCGTAAATGTTCGTGATCATATGTTCGTGATTATAATTATCATACTTAATAACTATCGTGTATTATCACGTACTTAATAATTATCGTGCACTAACACGTACGTAGTTTCTGAATTTAATGTTCGTGACACGTGTACATGACATAAATGGAAAGTTTTAATTGGTTCGTATGTTTACATAGTGTACTGTTCATGGCATTTATATGGGGGTTTCACAAAAAAAGTTTCAGCTACTCATGCTCTTACGTTGTGCCTCAAGGACACTACTTAATTATGACATTCCTCAAGAATTGGTAGACTTATCGATTTCAAATAAAATCCTCGATGTAAAATATGGAGCATAAAAACAAGATGGTTATTCAGGTGTAAAAGACCCCATGATAGTCTCACAAAGAGACACTAGACATAAAGGTTCTTAAGAGAACATTAAGATAACCAATGAGATCTTAATAAAATTTATCATGTCTAGAATCATATGAAATCGAAACAAAATGACGTCGATAATTTGTTTACATACAATATAGCGCTTATTATTATGCATAGTGAGGATCATGAATTAATTATTATTTAAAAGTGAGCTCAACAAAATGATTAACAATTATGAAAAGATGTAGTCACTTGAAAGTAACAGAAATATTAGGACATGAAGTCCATACACATGAATGTGTAAAAGCTATTGGATATACACGGGTTGCGTGCGCAACCGAATTAATAGCTCTAAAATTACATGCTTTAAGACATGAATTGTGGTATAGATAAATTAACAAAAGCATGATACTGCTTATTAAGAATCATATTGTCTAGAGGTGGATGTAAATATATTATTGATATTATATGAGAGAGTCAATCTAAAAAGTATTTAGTTTGTCTTATATACGTTTTTTAGAGCTCTAATATTTCATGAAGGATCCATAATGCCTTAAGCATGTCTAGTAATTTCCACATCTGAAATCATTTGATAAAGTTTTAAATTACTTATTTGATCAAGCATAATAAATTCTTAAACAGATCAAAAATCATTTGGATGCATATCATCTTGTTTTTGCATATGTTTCAAAGAAAATTTTTGGTCCTCAAGTACCAGAAGTGCAACTAAAGTTTTGATGTCAATTTTACAATTAATATGCGTCATGAGATTGTATATTTATGTTTTAATATTTGTATTATCAATGTGTATTTTCTAACCAATGTATTTGACGTTGGGTTGGAAGCTACACGTATTTTTAATATTTGTATTATCGAGTGGACTTTATTACAAAATCTTTGCCGACACAAGTTTTTTAGCAACATGTTCGGAATATCATCCTTTGACGCTTGAAAGATATACATTCATTTGAGGACGAGCATTATGCGCGTTGCACTCTTTTTCCCTTCATTAAGTTTTCATCCCATTGGGTTTTTCTAAGTAAGGGTTTTTAATGAGGCACATTATAGCGTACAACAAACGGTGAATATCAAAGGAGGAGTGTTATAAATACATTTATAATATATGTATATTCACCTTAAATGAGTTTTGACTAGCCATGAATTTAGTAGTTAATTGGCTATGATGTTACATTCCATGTACCCTTATAAATAAGGGACACATTGTACTCATTTGTAACACTACATAATAAGAATCATCTTCTTCCTCCTCAATCTCTAACTCTACATTTCATAACAAAAACAACTTTATTAGAAACCAAATCTTCCATTATTCAGAACAGGTACAATCTAAGAACAGAAAAAAGAAAAATAAAAAATGATCTCAATCACCAAATCACCAAGATCAAAACAAGAGAACTATATGAATATCGTTGAAAGAATATATAAGAAAAGATAATGAACAAATGAGATGTTGAAGGGCTTAGATACTCCACTTTAGCAACTTCCAAGTGTTAACACATCCAGTCTTTCTAGTTATCACAAACTTGCACTTAAACCCCTCAGCTTTATAACAGGTACAACTCCAGTCCCTGAAACACTAAAATACAAACAACAAACTTGTTTCCAGGTTTTAGATACCCCTCCTTAATCTGGACCAGGAAACAATCAAACAAACCCAACTGACCAACAAGCTTGTCATGTTGAGTCTTATCTAAACCTTTAGTGAATATATCAGCAGTCTGATCAGCTGAACCAACTTTGCAAGTTTTAATAACATCATCTAAAATTTTATCTCTCACAAAATGCATATTAATCTCAAGATGTTTAGTTCTCTCATGAAAGATAGAATTAGCATTTATCTTAATAGCAGCCTGACTATCACAAAATAACTTAACATGCAAAAAATGTTCCGAGTTCAAGTCCTTCAAAATCTTAAGGACCCAAACAGTTTATGACGTAGTTGAAGCCATGGCTCTATATTCAGCTTTAGCACTTGACTTAAAAAGGTTATTTTGTTTTTTACTCTTCCATGATACTAATAATCCATTTAAAAACAAGCAGTAACCAATAATAGACTTTCTAGTTACAAGACACTTAGCCCGGTCAGCATCCACAAATGTTTCAATAGAAACATTGGGACACTTGACTACATGAACACCTTTACCATGTGAACCTTTCAGGCATCTCAAGACCTTAAGAGCAATCTTAAGATGAAACCTGAGAGGCATGTGCATAAATTGACTAAGGCAATGCACAACATATGAAATATCAGGCCTAGTATGTGTAAGATAGATAAGCTTAACAATCAACTTTTGATACTCAATTATATTATCAAGCACATAATCACTATCATTAGGATCACTAACAATCACAAGATTTTGTTCAAGAGGAGTAGCAGAAGGTTTACAAGCTAACAATCTAAAGTCATTAAAAGATCTAGGCAATATTTCCTTTGACTAAGACAAAGTCTAGAGTCAGTATCAATAACCTCAATTACCAAGAAATATTAAAGTTTATCAAGATCTTTAATTTGAAACTTGCTCCTCAAAAAATATGAACCACACTATTTCCAGTAACAACAATATATCCATATAAACAAGCAAAGCAAGAAACACTCCAGACTCATTTTTAGTGAACTAGAATGGTACCCGCGCAATGCAGCGACGAGTACCTAATAACGAATTTTGAGACTAACAAATATTAAAAAACCCACTAAAATTGAAAAAGACTAAAAGTTAATAAATATATATATCAAAATGGATATTGAATTAAAAAGCATAATTTTTTTAAAAATATAGTGAAATTAGATTATAAAAATAATAAATAAATAAAAAGATTTTTTAATTTTTAAAAAATGTTATTTTGAAAAGTTGTTATAAAAGTTTGTTACAAAATGTTGTTAGAAAAGATTATATTATATAATGTTGATAAAAAATTTCAACAACTTCCTTTATTTAGTAGGTAAAAAAGTCTGAATTTTCATTCTTCCCATTTTAAGAAAGTCTCAAATGTTTTATAAAGTAGTATAGACTAAGAGTAATCACTTCTACTTTGCATAAAACCATGTTCAACAAAAGCCTGAGTCAACTTAGCATTCCATTGTCTAGGTGCTTGTTTTAAACCATGCAAATACTTATTCAATCTACAAACCCTTTTATCATTTTTATCAAAATATCCATTTGATAAGCTCATGTAAACAGTTTATCAAGATCACCATATAAAAAGGCATTATTAATATCAAGTTGGAACAAATGCCCATCATTCTGCACAGCCAAATTAATCAAACATCAAACAGTAACAATCTAAACAACAGGAGAAAATGTCTCATCAAAAGTCTTACGCACACATGAACTATGTAGGGAAAATCGTCAAGTTAGTACGAAAAGCCCTCAATGTTCTCTCAAGTTTCTAAAAATGATTGTGTTTCATGAATACAAAGATCATGACCGGTGGTTTATTTGAACATAAAAATTGAAGAAGAAGACTATGGGAAAGTGGGATAGTAAATAGTAGGTGGGGTAGGGTAATTGAAAATGTGTATGACTAGATGACATAAAGCAAACTAGTAATACTATTATTTATAATTAATTACTCCTACGTGACTCGTTTATTAGGTGTCACAACAAGCATATCACTCAAAATTTTGCCTAATCAGTTGTCAACTCAACGTCACATTACACCAACACAACTAACAAAAATACCCCCTCACTCACAACACACCCAACCCCTCATCACTTGAGCCCCACCATTATTTTTTTTTCTTTTTTTTTCCATTTTATACAAATTAAATTTCATTTTATTAAAACTGAAATTACAAATACTTAAATAAAAATACACTACAAAAATAAAAATACAATATTAAAGTAAAAACATTTTTAAAAATTAAAAAAAAAATCTTTTTAAATACAAAAATAATATAACTAAACAAAATTCTTTTACAAAAATAAAAATTCTTTTTAAATACAAACACACACACCTACCATCACCTTATCCCTCCACCACCCCTCTCAACATCTCTTCTTCTTCTTTTACAGAAAACACACACACAAGAACACACACAGTAAAAAAAAGAAAATAAGAAGAAAGAAGAAAAAACTGAAGAAAAAAAAGAAGAAAAAGAGGTAACGACTATATCCTCCACTATACTCTCGTCGTCAATATTTCGCAAATGCGAAATCCTCTCAGCGAAGGGGGGGGGGGGGTCGGTGTGGCGACAAGGCACGACGAGCCTGCCACGTAGGCACGACGAGCCTAGCTCGTTGTGATACCTTCCTCTCTTAGTTTGTCTTGCTCAAACAATTCAATGTCACTAATTTATATTTATATTTTTATCACGTGAGTTGTATCATGTTTAATATAATTTAGGAATGTTATAACGTTTAAACCTAAAAAAGTGTTTTTTTCTTAATTTATTTTATAATTAAAAAAACCTAAGTTGCGCAGCTTATTATGCGTTTGCTTACCATTACTACATACCTAATACTAAGTTAGTATAAAAGAATAATATGCCAAGATGATTTAATTCTTAGAAAAATTAATAATTTAGGGTTATACGTTAAAACTACCTATATAATTTAATGATCACTAATTAGTGTTATATGCATCAAGAGATGATTTTTGTAGTCATTAACTAAACCGGACCCTATTTAATATTTTTAAAAACCATATGATATGATAATGGTAACCCATCATTCAAAAACTTGACATAATTTACTATCAATTAGCGTTTCTGAAAACAACTTAAGCCCATAACTTAAGATAATCATCCAGCCAAATTGTCATATTTGCGTCATCAAAGGTTTTAGATAGCGTGAGGTTTGGTGTGACGAGACGTCCAAGCCTCAAGCTCTATGAACCTTTGCGATGCAATGACGTTTCTTAAGGCGTGACAAAACAGCAATTGTTTTATAAATTTATATAATAAACTAATATTATAATATATCATATACAAGTGGACATATAGTCCTATATTAAGTTTATACTTGAAATTCAGTTAAGGTGTGTTTGGTTAAGCTTATGAGAAGGGTTAGGCGCCATTTATGGCTTACATAATATAAGCTTATAAGCTCATGTTTAGTGTTTGGTTTAGCTCATGTTTGATAAGCTTATAAACTCAAGTGTTTGGTTTGACTTATGTTGTTAAATGACCAAAAAGGGCATGGTTTAATAAGTTTCCTAACAACTCACATTTTCAATAATAACAAAAGAAAAAAAATTTGTAGCAAAGATGTGGTATTAATTAAAGATGTTATAGTGATAATGAAAGGTGTGATATTAATTAAAATAAATGTAATTAATTTACATGAAAAAACAAGAAATGAAATGTTACGATGATGATGATGAAGGCGTAATAGTGATATGGTCCAATGGATTCAGAAAGATGAAAATGAAAATTGAAAGTGAAGATTAGGGTATAAATGTAAATTAGATAGAAGTGTGTTATATAAGCCCAACCTCTTATATAAAAGTCACAATTTTTTGACTTATCAAAATACCCATATATAAGCATATAAGCGCATTTATATAAGCTTAGTCAAACACTTATTTAGGCTTGTATGTGTTATATAAACAAATAAGCTTATAAGCCTATTATATAAGCTAAACCAAACACCCCCTAAAACTAAAAAAAACGGATTAGGTTCGAATAAAAAATAACTCAATTACAAACTAACCCAAAAAATCTACTAAAATTAACGTCAATCGCGTCTTTGCCCCATTTTAACGCTTTGAACCACGTCATGCCCAAAGCCTACGCTAAAAAATTTATCGTAACGGAAAAACCGGGCCTCACGCCTTTGCGCCGCCCAAGTATGCATTTTAAAACCTTGCCCGTCATGAGTCTGAACATTTCAATAAAATATCTTCAAGACATGTATCACAAAACAAATTTGGATATAGTAATATATAAAATCTAAACCCGTTATTGATTAACCAAATAGTCAATAGATAAGTTAAAAATAACATGTGATAACATTACACTTTTACTATGATTACATGTTATTCGAATGTAGATCAAACGTTATAAATAGACATAATTTGACTGAATATGATCTTTTAACTAGTATAAGAAGGACACGACTAGTAAATTTATCCCACATTGCTTGAAGTAGAAAACTTTCATAGGAAAAAGCTTTATATAAGCAAAGGTCTCGTCCTAGTTTTGAACTTAGTTAAGCTATAGATGTAATTAAACATTAGTTTTGTATTACAAGAGATTTTGAGCTTATAAGTTACATAAGTTTTAGTTTGAACATTATAAAAAAATTTATAATTGTAAACGAGCTTTCGAGTTCGAGCTTGAGTTAACAAACGAGCCTATCAAGTTCGAGCATAAAAGTTAGTGTATTGTAGAGTACAAAAAATATTAAAATTCTTAAACGAGCCTCGAGCTCGAACAACAATAAAAATTTCGATTTCGAGCTCGAGCCTATTTGTAAAACTTTGTTCGAGCTCGAGCCGAGCTCGAGCCTGACAGTTAACAAACAAGCCTGGCTCGTTTAAGCCAAAACTCGACTCGGCTCGGATCGTTTACACCCAACTTCTCATATAAAAGCCACAATTTTTTGGCTTATCAAAACACTCATATATAAGCATATAAGCCCATTTATATAAGTTTAACCAAACACTTATTTAGGCTTATATGTGTTATATAAACAAATAAGCTTATAAGCCTATTATATAAGCTAAACCAAACACCTCCTAAAACTTAAAAAAAAACGATTAGGTTCGAATAAAAAAATAACTCAATTACAAAATAACCCAAAAAATCTACTAAAATTAACGTCAATCGCGTCTTTGCCCGTTTTTAACGCTTTGAACCACGCCATGCCCAAAGCCTACGCTAAAAATTGATCGTAACGGAAAAACCGGGCCTTACGCCTTTGCGCCGCCCAAGTATGCGTTTTAAAACCTTGCCCGAACATTTCATATTTTATTCATTAAGATACCTTCTGATTAGTAGCTTAACCCATTTTTCATTCTGTCAGTCTATTAAGTCGTTTATATGAATGATGAAATATGTGATGATGAATCATTGAATACTTTATTTAACTTGTAAATACTGACTAGAATCTTTTTCATACAATTTTGTTTTAAACTGGAGCCAATATCAAGGCAGCAGCTCATTATTTATTCAAGTACCCATAATGATTACTTGCTAACACTTCCATCGACACACACCCATTGACCCACGAAGATTGCAAGACAGTTGATGTTTGGGTTAATTGCTAAAAGAGACTGCAGACCCAACTGGAACGAGTCGCCTATAGAGGTACAGTCGTCTCCGGCTTTAGCACCAACCACTTGGTTACACGTAACCGCAAAAGGATCGTTCTGGAAACCTGTTCGTCGAAAAAGAGTCATTGTGTCAAGGCCGGTCGAAGGAGAAGAAGAATGTGGTCCGCATGCATTTTGTTATCAAAAGGCTAATTAAAAATTACTTCGATCTCTAGGGAATTCAAATATTACTTACCGCCGATTAGTGAAGATCTACTTTCTGCCAATATGGCAAACATCAGGAAAAGCGAGAGGATTGCAGCCATTTTCGTAAACATGGAATTCATGATTATTTCTGGTTCCGTTTCAAGATGATATATAGTTTTAAGATGTGATACATGATCCGAGACGTTGAGGATATATGGTATTTATGGGACAAATGATTCCATTAGCTCTAAAGTGGCAGAGATTAAACGCCAAGTATATACTAACATTGTTTGCAGACGGCTAAATATATTGTTGTTCCATGGGATTCTTATTGCCGCTAAGTTATTATATAAAAATTAATTGAATATGCTGCATGTTAAATCATTTGCATGTACTTACGTACGTACACAGCAAAACAATATTTACTCCTGTGGATTCACATAGGATAAGGTCCATGGTGGTCGATTTTCATGGGTAAGCTTATTTATAATCTTTGATTAAGTTAACAATATTTATTATTAGATAACTCGGCAAAAAAAATTGATTCCTTATTGAATTTCATACGCAATGATTCTTGATAGTGAGGTGAAATTTGGTGGCATCTGTTGAAGGTTTCGCCATAGTCGTTCATAGTCACTTTTTTGTTTTATGACCAATCTATATATAATATCATATATATATTATTATATTAATAAAAGACATGTTTGAAGAATTTAAAAATATTTTAAGTAAATTAGTCATAAAGTTTGTTTTTCCTTGTGGTTTATTCGAACCATCATATATGATACATCATGTATCATATTTGATATTCCTACCATATATCATATATTATAAATATATCATATATAATAAATAAGGTATCATATATAATGCATCAAACTTAATTCAACTTACATCAGCAACATAAAAATTCCTAATAAGCTATGTAATACAGCTTATTCACACGAACATAAACTTATTTATAACTCTCTTATTCATAAGACTTGATACTTTGTTAAAAAACCTAAATGAAAACACTAAATTAATGTAACTCATTAAATGGATGATGAATTTGTTTCATTTGACCAACAATTTAAAACTCAAACCACAAGATGGCAAATCATCTCCAATGAAACACCTTTTTCATTCCTTATTAATAACAATAATTCATCATCACCACTTTCTAATTAATCTTTACTATTCCATTATTTAATAACAACAAAAAGTAAGGACCAAATTAAAATTAAAACTCAAACTAATCATAACACACCTCAACACGTACGCCGCTATAGGATGACAACTATATTTTACATCAATTGCTAGGGGTGTGCAAGAAACCGAAAACCCGAACCTAAACTGAAAAAAACCGAAGAACCGAAACCTAAAAAACCAAAACCGATTAAAAAACCGATAGTTCGGTTTTGCATTTTGAAAAAACCGAAGCTTTTGGTTCGGTTTGATTTTAGCATTAAAGAAAACCGATATAAACCGAACCGACCTTTATAAACATGAGAATATATATATAAATTCACGTCGAAGCTAATGAACGATAAATATGTTACGCTAGATTAATTCTATAATGTTTAATAACTAATCATTGTTTCATATACTTATTGAACATGACTAAATAATAAGTTTTCTTCTCGAATTTTTTTAATTAGGTTTTTATCGTTTCTATTGTGTTGATTTATACACATAAATGATTTTTTAGGATTTTATATGATATTTTTTCCTTATTGTTAATGTTGTGTTTCTTGTTGTTATTGTTTATTTAAAGCTTTTAACGTGTCAGTTTATGGTATACTCAAAATCGATTTGTAAAAGCGAAGCTCGATAGATCATATAGAAACCGAAAAACCAAACCAAAAGTAAATCGAAAACCGAAAAACCAAACGACACAAAACCGAAACCGAATGGTTCCTAAAAATCAGAAACCGAAATTTGTTAATTCAGTTTCGGTTTTATACAAAAACCAAACCAAACCGAACCATGCTCACCCCTATCAATTGCCCAAAGTCAATAGTAAACATATGAGTGAATATCTATATTTATTAACGATGGATCATAAAGAAAATTAATAAAATAATAAAAACCAAATGAAATACATATATGATACAAAATAGCGAGAATGAGATAGTAGAAGAATAGCATAACTTACGATCGGTTGTAAAAAAAATCGATTAAAGGAGATGTTTTATCTCTTAAAGACGATCGAATGATGGATTAGAGAGATCATATATGTGATGTAGAGAGAGAAAGAAACACACATATGTGTATGAAGTTGTAACATTCTCAATTTTCATATCGATATAGCAGAAGGGTCAATATAGTGTTACGGGATATCACAATAACTCAAATCATATACAATGCATAAAAAGGGTTGTACAAAGTTAAACATACATTCATCCGAATAAAAAGTTAGAGTCTACACAAGATCCCCCAGTTTTACAGTCATAAAGTATACAAAACATAGTTCGAATGAATATTATTATTAAGTGGGTCATTAGAGTCGATCTCCGTCCAAGTTACCTTCAAGCACATGAGATAAAAGATGCGAAAAATCAACGAATGCCGAGTGAATTCATAGAGTTTAGTAAAAACCGTTATATAAAACAATTATGTAAAGCAGAACACAAGCACAATATCAGTAATAAGACCCCATATTGCTAGTCAGGCAATATATTATAATTCAAATCATATAGCATACATTATTTATGAGACCGCAACCTCAGTATTTACCATTATCGGTATTATTATTGGATTATTATAAGCCGCATGATATTGTTGCCTTTCTATAATATACAACGGGTCGAGAGCCTGACAAATAGGTGCCCATCTAAATCAGCATGTCGTCACTAATATCACGCTATATAAATCCTCTCATACATAAATTCGCTTACCAATCAATGTGGCACGACGGGGATCAACCGTCAAGGCGCGAACTGGTGTGATCTTTCCCAAATAGTACTATTATATGTATAAGCGTCTACCAACTCCCGGTAGTTCACAATTCATGCTAATGGGACTTATAGTGACATAACCTAACTAATAATAATCCATTTCAAATCATTCATTGGGTCATACAATCAATTGGGTCCATATCAATAAGCATACAATCAGGACTACTTGTGTTCTATTTTTATTAAAACTCGCATGTTATCTCCCTCGCGGGTTTACAAAATATTTCATAAAACATTTAAAAGAGTGTGAGGCTATGAACTCACGTTGGTTGGGAAAGGCGGGTTATCGGCAATTAGGATGTACGGTGCGTGCCTCGATCACGGAAACCTAAACAAATAATACTCGATCTTAGACTATGTCGAATTATATTTATAAAAACTTATGTATATGTAATGATCTCATAACATGATGATCAAGTGGGGTTTTATTACCTTATACAACATTATTAGTTGTTAAGTATTAGTTAACCTAGTCTTATTATACTTGTTTTAGCCCATGTATAAGTTAAGGCCCAATAAGCCCATTAAGAGTCCAATAAGTTTTATTAGTCCATTTATCTATTTAGGACCAGGCCTATACTCATATGTTGGGCCCATTTGGGTTAAGCCCATGAGTAAGTCAAATAGTGCTAAACCAAACTAGTTGGGCCTAGTGGTCCAACAAGGCTAATTTGGCCCATTATGGTCCATAAGTTACAAAGCTCGGTTTTTTCGGTTTTTACTTGTTAGATGTGTTTATATATCAGTATATGTTTTATAAAAATGTTACATTAGACGGGTCCGACCATCTAAGTTTTATTTGGCGAAAACGCCATTCTTTTGGTTTTAGCCGAAAAGACGTAAAAATCATATGTATAGTTTGTAATTAGAAAACTATTTGAGTTTTATTTTTATAAAATGTGATACTTATTTATTATAGTATATAAACTTATTTTATATCAGTTACTATCAATTATTTACTTTTATATACTTATTTTATATATTAATTACTTCAAGTGACCTTTTAATATTATATAACTTTAAAGTGAAATCTCATGTAAAATCTCATTTCACCATTTTGATCATATCTTGAGTTCTACAAGGAGTTAGAACCTCAAATTTTTATTGTAGAAACTACATGATATGCTCTACAAATAACTCTTATGGCTCCTTCTCAAATAGCCTCTAAATATCAGTAATAATTCGTCCAAAACAGATCAGTCAGATTAGTAACTCAAAAGTATTTTGGTCATATCTTGCTCATTTTTAACATTCCATTATGTGGCTAATTCACCACTTATGTAAAAATCATTTATCTATCATTATATCAAATAATGTAATCCAAAAAATATTGGAAGTTACTGTTTATTACAGCCTACATAACTAGTTAAGATTTTATCAACTTTTACTTGTATTTTTAGCCTTTTTAACCTAATCTAGTGACACAAAATCCCCATGCAATATATTGATCATCATTTATCACCATCATACATATACATTTTGAAGAAAATAGATGAATACAATTACAAAAATAGTAGGATGATAGAAAGAAACAATCTTTATACCAACCAATATGATGAAAAGGTTGAGATTTTGGATGAACAAGGCTTGATCTTGTCACCAAATCTTTAACTTAGCAAGACAACTTTTTGAAATCTTCAAGCATATGAACACCTTCTTTAAAATTAGCCCTAGGAGTCCATGAAAACTTTTTTTCACAAGTAGCAATCACCTCCAAACAACCTCCTTTTAAGTAGTCATCAACATATGTTGATTATAGCTTAAGTTTATGGTTAAAATTTGATGGAAATGGTGGGATGGTAGTGGTTATGGATGGCCAAAGAGGGAGAGGGAGAGAGATTTGGGAAACTTTTTGGTTTACACTTGCATGTGTGTGAAATGTGTGAGAGAAAGTGGAGGTTTTGTGCTTAGGCTTGTTATGAGACAAGTGTCTCATACAAGCTAATATTTTGACAACAAAGGGGTGTTACCCCCTGTGAAATCCGCCCATAGTGGGGGGTGGGACAAGTGTAAACTTGTTTCATCCCCATTTTTTTACGGGTACTCCTCGATTCTAGTTTCCTCGATTTACGTGCCCTCGGGTCGATTTACAAAAAACGTTTTTGCAAATTATGAGACTACGGCACAAAACGATTCTAATAAAAATTGTCTCATCAAAAACGGAGTACAAAAGCGTATATACGTAAACCTAGGGTTTCCCGTTTAATCGTAAAAAACGTTAAATTATGCACGTAAGCCCTAATTTCATCCCGTAAATATGTGAGTTCATGTACCAACACAAAAATAAAATATAAAAATAATATATGAGAATAAATTTACTACCTGAAATGTCAAATTGCCACAGAATTTCTTCCTAAAAAGGGATCTACGCCCTCGTAGATCCATTTCATTTCGATGCCCGTTTCTTATTGAAGTCAAAGAGGTGTGGGTATTTCTTCCACATTTCATCCTCTCGCTCCCAAGTAAATTATGGCCCATGCTTTGAATTCCACCGAACCTTAACGATAGGTATACGACTTTGCTTAAGTTGCTTTACTTCACGATCCATAACCTCCACGGGTTCTTCGATAAAATGCAACTTCTCATCAATCCTGATCTTATCCAATGAAATTTTCTCATCACACGTAGCGAAACATTTCTTCAGATTAGATACATGGAATGTATTGTGGACACCATGAAGTTCTTAGGGTAACTCTAATTTATAAGCCACTTGACCAACTCTAGATAAAATCTTGAATGGTCCAATATAGCGGGGATTCAATTTCCCACGCTTTCCAAATCTTATGACGCCTTTCCATGGAGATACTTTCAACATCACACGGTCCCCCACTTCGAACTCAATCGGTTTCCGCCGCACATCCGCGTAACTTTTCTGTCTACTTTGGGCTGTCAACAACCGTTTCTTAATCTGAACTATCATCTCCGTAGTCTCTCGAATCAATTCCGGTCCTGTGAGCTGGGTATCCCCAACTTCACTCCAACATACAGGAGACCTACACTTTCTACCATATAAAGCTTCGAACAGTGCATCCTTAATACTAGCATGATAACTGTTATTATATGAAAATTCTGCCAATGGCAAATGTTTATCCCAATTCTTACCAAAATCTATCACACATGCTCTTAACATATCCTCCAGTGTCTGTATCGTCCTTTCACTCTGCCCATCAGTTTGGGGGTGATAAGCAGTGCTCATATCAAGATTCGTTCCCAAATATCTTTGGAGGGATCTCCAAAAATTCAACGCGAATCGAGGATCTCGATCAGAAATAATCGATACAGGCATTCCATGCTTACATACAACCTCCTTAAGATAAATACGAGTCAGCCTCTCGAGTGAGAACTGCTCTTTAACAGGAATTAAATGAGCTTATTTGGTCAGTCTGTCGACAATGACCCAAATCGAGTTATTTCTAGAAGAGTTTCTAGGAAGCTTAGTGATGAAATCCATCGTGATTCGCTCCCACTTCCATTCAGGAATTTCTAGTTGTTGAAGTAGTCCTGATCGCTTTTGATGTTCAGCTTTGACTTTTGCGCAAGTCAAACATTGACGAACATACATTGCAATATCAGCTTTCATATTCGGCCACCAGTATAACTTCTTCAGGTCATGATACATCTTGTCAGAACCCGGATGAACGGAATATTTAGATTTGTGGGATTCGAACATGATTAAATTTCTTAAGCCTCCATACTTAGGTAACCACATACGACCTCTTAAGCATTTCACTCCGTCTGCTCTAACCTCTATAGGATCCCCTTCACCTCGAAACCCTTCATTATCAAAATTTTCTTTCTTACAAGCTTCTATTTGTGCATTTCTAACTTGTTCAGGCAAATTATTGTGCACAGTCATGACTAGAGAACGTACCCTGATCGGCTCTATATCCTTTCTACTTAATGCATCGGCAACAACATTTGCTTTACCTGGGTGATATTTTATCTCACAATCATAATCACTTAACAGTTCTATCTATCTTCGTTGCCTCATGTTTAGTTCTTTTTGGTCGAGAATATACTGTAGGCTTTTATGATCGGTGAATACCGTACATTTGGTGCCATACAGATAATGTCTCCACAACCTAAGAGCAAAGACTACAGCTCCTAATTCCAGATCATGAGTAGTATAATTTTCCTCATTTTTCCTTAATTGCCTAGAAGCATAAGCTATCACATTTTCTCGCTGCATCAACACAGCTCCATAACCTCTAAGAGACGCTTCACAAAATACCACAAAATCCTCACTACCTTCGGGTAATGATAAAATAGGTGCACTACATAATTTTTGCTTCAATACCTGAAAAGCTTCATCTTCTTCACTTCCCCATACAAAAGGTTTAGCTATTAAAGAAAATTATTTAATGAATCGTCTATAATAGCCAGCCAATCCTAAGAATTGTCGCACCTCCGTTGGCGTTGTCAGTGCAGACCAACTCTTAATGGCTTCAACCTTTGCCGGATCAACATGAATTCCATCTTTGTCAATCACATGACCAAGAAATTGAACATAGTCCAACCAAAAATCACATTTTGAAAACTTTGCATACAACTTTTCATCCTTTAACAAATTCAAGATAGTCCTTAAGTGTTCCCCATGCTCTTCTTTATTCTTAGAATATATTAGAATTTCGTCTATGAACACGATCACAAATTAATCCAAATAGGGTTTGCACACTCGATTCATTAGATCCATGAATACCGCCGGTGCGTTAGTCAACCCAAATGGCATTACTTGAAATTCGTAGTGTCCATAACGAGTTCTAAATGCATTAATAGGAATATCTTCTTCGTGGACGCGAAGTTGATGATATCCAGACCGTATATCTATCTTAGAATATACACTAGAGCCTTGTAGTTGATCAAATAAATCATCAATCCTTGGTAAAGGATATCGATTTTTAATGTTGAAAATGAGTTAATTATGAAATTGTTGAAAAACCACTTATTTTAGGAATTGTTGAAAAATTAAATGCATAGAAGTTGTATATAATAAGAAACGTTGAAAAATTAAACCATAAACAATTGCATAAGCTACCGGGTCACGGGTTCAACCACCGGATTAATTCGGTCGAGTAACTTGTTCACGGGTTCGACCAACAGGTCAACCCGGTCGAGTCATCGGTTCACAGATTCAATCATCGGACCAACCCGATTGAGTCACCGGGTAACGGGTTCGACCATCGGGTCAATTTTTTCGAGTCATCGGTTCGACCATCGGGTTAACCCGATCGAGTCACCAGGTCACGGGTTCGACAACCGGATCAATCCTGTCGAGCCACCGGGTCACTGGTTTCGACCACCGGGTCAATCCTATCGAGTCACCGGGTCACGGGTTCGACCACCGGGACATGGATTCTATCACCGAGTCAATCCGATCGAGTCAACGGGCACGGGCTCGCCTACCGGTTCAACCCAGACGAGTCACCGGGTTATCGGTTCGACCAACGGGTCAATTAATACATCGTTAACTATTTATCGCTAGGAAATTTTTGGGTCACGAGTTCGACCACCGAATCAATTAGCATATCATTAATTATAGGTCGTTAGGCAATTTCGCTGTTATGCGCGGGTAATCGTCTAGTTTAGAGTAAAATGCAGAAATCATACATGTGGTATTATATTTTTACAGATTTAGTAACCGGTGTTCCAAAAGTGCAGGTGGTATCACTGGTGTTTATGTTTTGTATCATTTTGATACTTTAATGTAACAATTGTTAAAAGTTAACCGTTAACAATAAAAACAAATTTGTTTTTTTTTTATCTTCTTCTTCAAAATACCACAAACATTATTCAATCACCACCGCCACCATCATTTCTCAACAACTCCACCACTGCTCATCACCAGCATCTCTGAATATCAACACTTTTGACCTTGTTACATATGACAAACATACATTTATTTTGATAATATTTTAATCTTGAATTCTTAATTTAATCGTTGGCATCTTGTATCCTCGGTTTGGTAAAACATATATAGTATTTACTTTTTTCTGTAAACACTTTGCCCATGTTACGTTGGCCCATAAATTCAAAATAAAGGCTTCTTTTATCGACAAACGATTTTGTTATGTGCATATTTAGGAAGAATTAAATATAAGTTTTCTTCAAGGAATTAAGGTGTTGTTTTATTGTTTATATGATTGAAAATGTACAAAGATGGTATACAATAATCAAATTTATGTGAGAAAGTTTCTAACTGTTCTTTCACGATAAATAAAACACCGAATTCGTGTTTTATACTATCAATATATAGATAATAGTTTCGTTTTATACCATCATAGGAATTTAGAGCAGTTTTGGAGAAGAAGACAAAGAAAAAGGCAAAATTATCCTTGTAGTAACGGTCAACTTTTAACAATTGTTAAGTCAAAATACTAAAATGATACATAACATAAACACTAGTGAGGCCGCCTGCACTTTCATAATACCGGTTACTAAATCTGTAAAAATAGAATACCACATGTATGATTTCTACATTTTACTTTAAGTATTTATATTAAAACTTTAAAGTTTTTGTTATTAAACTTTGACTATAAATATTTATATTTGTGTTATATAATACTTTATGAAAGTTATATAAATAGATTTGTTTTTAAATATATTTTCATTGGTATAATATTTATCACGTGTTATATAACAAAAGTAAAAATCTTTATAACCAAATTTAGATAAAAAAGATGAAGAAAAATATAAATGAAGACTTATTTTGAGAAAAAAAAAATATGAATTAAGATATTATGCAAGTATTTGATGTCTACTTACTGCTACGTGATCTTAGAGCATCGACAATGAATCAAGTTTTTAAAAACTTGATGCATTGAATGATTTAAATGCATAGCACAAGTATTAGCTAAAGCTTAATAGAAAGACGTGTAGTTCTATAAGTCATAAGATAAATTTTTTCAAAAAGCTTTCATTACAATGCAAAAACTCATTTCAAAAGTTTGATACAATAATAAAAAGCATTTGAGCATTTGACCCATTGTAGGTGGTTTTAAGTATGAAAGAATATAAAGAATATAAAGATCCTAATGTTATCAAACTAAAACTAACCATGTTATGTACATTCACTTGATATATTATTGCATCAACTTAAAAGATACAAAAAAAAAACATAAAATACGGGTCAAGAACTTAGATGAGAAAACTTAATAAAAGTCAAATATTATAATATTAAAATAAAAATATTATATACTAGATATATATATTAATTGATATCAACAAATTTGGATGACAATAGTAGAAATATATATTTTTTTATTTTAGTAAGATAAAAAAATACTAACGTACATAGATGATTTGTGATTACAAACTATTAAAAAGAAAATATCAATTGAAAAAAGTAACTTTTTTGGCATCTTTTACATGCCGCAGTTGTGTTATTATTGAGAACTAGACGAGTATCCGTGCATAATAGCGGGATTTTTTAGCAACGATAATTAACGATATACGATATTGTGGTCACTATCAAAAGCGATTGAAATAATTTCTACACTACAAAGTATGTCTTTTTTTTGTATGTATTAGGGTTTAGAGAGAGATTAAAGTTTGTGTGTGTGTGTGAATTAATTATGTTGTGTGTATTAGAGTTGGCCACAAGGAATAATCAATATTTTTTAACATTTTAGTAGGACACACCTTTCAATTTTCAACATTCAACATTTCAACTTTCAACCAAAGAGATACACCCTTTATAATGTAGTAAAGATTAGTAAGGAGCTGTTTGGAGATTACCCTAAAGAGAAGTGATACAACCACAAAAAATTTACAAAATGTTTTTCACATAATGATATGTCAAATAAATTAGTGGTTGTGTTTAAATGAGAGAATTCAAAAGTAAGAGAGAAGACCACTAAATATGTGACAAATCATTTTGTAAAAAGTTTTGTATAACTTCTTTTGTGGTTTTATTATTTCTCTACCCTAAAAATAAGGGTTTTCACTTATTGTAAACGTTTGGTTGCTAGTTTAGAATACCATGTCCCACTTAAAACCAAATTCATGGGGATATAACAAAAGTAGTCTAGTAACCCAACATTAGGATAAAAACAAACCACTTTTTCTGATTAAGATGACGTGGAGCATTCATGTGTTAGAGTGTACATTTTTCTTTTGTCTTTTTATAAGATAAACTAATATGTTTATTTATTAAATAATTTTATATATACATTTTTTTCACCAATAATAAATTTAAACCCAAACCTTAAAACTAACTTTAAGTTCTTTTTCTACAACTATGTAGATGAGAAATAGATATTTTGGCACTCACTACAACGTGTGATCAGTAAGGTACAACTATACAAGTCGGCAAGTCGCTTATATGATATACTTCTTTCTTCTTATATTAATAATCTAGTTTTGATTTTTTTATTTTAACTTTATAACTTTGATTTTAAATATTTTTATTTGTTTTATATAATATTTAATGTAAAATATATAAATAAAATATATTTTAAATGTATTTTTATTAGTAGAATTTTTATAAGTATCATATAACACAAATAAAAATATTTAAAATCAAAATTATAAAATTAAAACCAAAAAATCAACATCATTCAATCCTTTATTTAACTTGTAAAGAGTGAGTACAAATCTTTTTCAGATTTTTTGTTCTAAACTGAAGCCAATATCAAGTACCCCTTGTGCATATGCTAATATAAAGAGTCATTGTGAGTCAACATCCTTGTTAGACGTAGTAGTTGAATATGCTGCATGTTAAATCATTTGCATGTACTTACGTACGTATACAGCATCCTTGTTAGACGGGAAGATATATCAGGTTGTATTCCAGGACTTCTATGAGACAGGCTAAGAGCCTAAGACTGTGTTCCCTGTCTTGGTTCACCTATTACTCATTTGGATGTTACGTATAACGGGAAATGGATATTGGGTACTACTGATACCTATTTGATTTTGATATGTACTTTAATTTGTTTACGGATAAAGATGGCAAGACTAAGGCGTGGTTTAGTGGCTGAAACGGGAGTAAGATTCCTGCTTCGAGGTTGCTGAATTGACTTCTGTGGATTCGCATACGGATGGGAAGCAGAATAAGTTCGATGCTGGTCGATTTTTATGGGTAAGCTTATTTATAATCTTTGATTACGTTAACGATATTAATTACGTAGTACTATATTAATTACGTTGAAGGGGACGAAAACACCAAATTTTTCCACTGCCTTATCAACCAAAAACGACGAACACAATCAATCAATGGTATTATGCAGGAGGGTGTATGGATCACAAATCCAATTCAAATCAAAGAAGCGTTTCTCAACTTTTTTAAAGACAAATTCAAGGCCAACGACTCGTCGATCACTTTCCCGCCTACCCGCACCTCAGCCACGCTACAACCATCCGATAGAGATTACTTAGAGTCAAATACCACATTGGAGGAAGTAAAGAACGCGGTTTGGGACTGCGGTAGTGACAAAGCTCCTGGTCCGGATGGCTTCACATTTGCTTTTGTGAAGAGGTATTGGGACATTCTTAAGCTTGACATCCTGGAGTTTGTTTCCAGTTTCCTCTCTTCCAAATCAATGCCAACAGGATCCAATTCCTCCTTCATCACCCTTGTTCCTAAGGTAACCAATCCGGTTAATATCAAAGACTATCGGCCCCTCTTATAGGTATTCATTACAAGATCATCGCGAAGCTCCTTGCAAACCGATTATCTAAAGTCGTGGGTAAGGTTGTTAGTCACGAACAATCTGCTTTTATTAAGGATCGTCAAATCCTTGATGGCCCGCTCATTCTTAGTGAGGTTATTAATTGGTATAAAAAAAGGAAGAAAAAGATGATGCTTTTCAAAGTTGACTTCGAAAAAGCTTTTGATACGGTCAGTTGGAAATACTTAGACTTTATGCTTCTTAATCTTGGCTTTGGACCAACGTGGAGGGCTTGGATCAAAGCTTGTCTTGAATCCTCTAGGACCTCGATCTTGATTAATGGCAGCCCCACTTCTGAGTTCAATGTCAGGTCTAAGGCAAGGAGACCCTCTATCTCCCTTCTTGTTCATTATCATAATGGAGGGTCTTCATGGGATCCTCACCGACGCGGTGCAATCAAGTTTGATCCGAGGTATTACATTTGGCTCTTCCAACTTATCTCTTAGCCATTTATTTTTTGCTGACGATGTTGTGATCACTACGGATTGGAGTCGTGGTGACTTGGATAATATTATTCGAGTGTTCCATGTTTTCTATCTCGCTTCTGGTCTCAAGTTAAATATCCACAAGTCTAACATTTATGGTATTGGAGTGTCTAACGAGGATGTTCACCTCATGGCCACTAATACCGGTTGTGCTGCGAGTACTCTCCCTTTTACATACCTTGGATTGCCTGTTGGATGCAACATGTCTCTTATTCAGAATTGGAAGCCTTTGATTGATAAATTTAAAGCTAAGCTCTCTGGTTGGAAGGCTAATCTCCTATCATTTGGTGGTCGTCTCACTCTTATTAAGTCCGTTCTCGGCAGCCTCGATATTTATTATTTCTCCATATTCAAAGTGCCTGTTTCTGTTTTGAATTCGTTGGAGAAAATGCGTGCTAATTTTTTCTGGGGTGGCACACTAGACAAGAGAAAATTAGCTTGGCTGAAATGGCCTAACGTTGTCGCTTCCTTTGAAAAAGGGGGTCTTAATATAGGAAGCTTAAAAGCTTTCAACTTAGCTTTGCTTTACAAATGGCGTTGGAGAATGTATTCTTGTCCGAACACCTTGTGGGTTAAAGTCATCAAATCTTTGTATGGGGTAGAGGGTGGTTTCGACAATATTGGTTGCAATAACAGCGGTTTATGGGATAAAATTGTTGGTTCTGTCAATTATCTTCATTCGAGCAACATTCTTCCTATGGACTCCATTCGTTTTTAAGTAGGTTGTGGTTTGCACACTCGTTTCTGGAAAGACATTTGGCTCGGTCCCTCTCCCCTTTGCTCTCGTTATAGCAGGTTGTTTCGCTTGGAACAAGAAAAGGATTGTTTGATTATTGATCGTATCGATAACGGCCAATGGAAATGGAACTGGTCTAACAACCTTGGTGTTCGTAATTCTGCCCATCTCAACAATTTGTTGGTCGAGATAAGCCACTTAGACATTCAAGCTGATATTGACAAGTGTGTTTGGTCTTTGGATAATGATGTGTTTTTACTGTTGGTGCTCTTCGTCATTTAATTGACGACCATCTTATCCCATCTCTAGGATCCACGACTACATGGGACAAAGTCCTTCCCCGAAAAGTGAATATCTTTTTATGGCGTTTGAAGTTGGATAAGCTTCCTCATCGTCTAAACCTCTCTCTTCGAGATTTATGGAGGGTTGTTCGAACATGGTGTGATAATTCTTTTCCCGTCTTCGAGTCCAACACGCATTGGCTTGACTGGTGGAATTCGTGGCCTGCCTCTAGAGATAAAAAGCATCGTTTGTTTGTCATCATTGCGACTACCTTATGGTTCACTTGGAGGTATCGCAACAACACCACTTTTAACTCTCACTCCTTTAGAAAGAGTGATATTTTTGATTGTATTCGTATGTATTCATTTTCTTGGCTTAAGCATAGAGGTAATTTATATTGTAGTTGGAATGATTGGTTAAAATCTCCTATGTATTGCTAGCTCCTTGCTAGTTTTTAATAAATGATCAGCCGTTCAAAAAAAAAAAATTAGATAACTCTGCAAAATATTTTGATTCCTTATTGAAGTTCATATGCAATGATTCTTGACAGTGAGTCGAAATTTGGTGCCATTTGTTGTAGCTTTCGCCTTGCTTATTGTAAAGTAAAGTAAGGGTAAGGGTGTTAGGGATCGGCAGCTTATAGTACGCAATTTTAAACATCTCATGGAAACACTCAGAATTGATCTGTTTTGAAGAGATGCTCAATTAAATAAGCAATCCCAAATAAATGGGCATTTGCTTAAAAAATTTAAGGTGCTTATAGGCTTATTATACTGTGAAACCACAATTAGCGCATCCAGACACCCCCTGGTGAAATGCGTATCTGCTCTTTGACGGGTTGAAAATGTGTGTTTCCGAAATGAATTCAACTGTTACTAAAAAGCTTACCCAAACACCCACAAAAAAAATAACATTAGTCATTGCAAGGTTGCTACATAACTGTAACAGTAGTTTAGCAACATTCGTTAATCGTGTTTCAGGTAACTGAGAGCGGGAAGCAAGAACATGAATGCTACCGAAACCAACAAGGACTCAAGAGCTGTTACTGTTATAAACTGTTAGCAACTCCCCTGAAGCACCCTTGGTAGTGGCAACTCCACAGAAAGTTACCTCCTTTAGCATGTCTGATGGTAAAGGAAAACGTCGCTTATAAACTCTGCACATGGTTACCGTCTTCATACCTATCAATAATAAACAGAGTAAAGTGGTTTGCTTTGTGTTCATGATATACTTTTTTCTTTTTAACTTTGTATTTTGACTTGCGATTGATGTAGGGGCGTTGTTTACTTGTTTGTGCAGCTGAATAGAGGATTATGGATTGTTTGCTTTATCTGGTTCACTCGTATACTATACTCATAGTTTGGGTCGTGCTCAGTACAACCCAAGTAACCAGGCTAGATGTGTAACCTTTGACAGTAACCGGAACATGATTTATGTCTGACTTTTCATCCACTAAAAATATGTAGTTATTTTCTAATCTTTTTGCAAAACCTAAGTTGGTTGATTGGATTTACCGGTCTTAGTAACCCATGCCCAAACCGGCGAGCATCACCTGTTTATTGAACGGTATAATGGGTCGATCCGGAACCAGTTTAGACTGTTAAAAACCTCCTTTTTGTTACCAATTAGAAAGCTAAAGACTGTTAACAACAACTGAGCTGATTTTTGATTGAACTTAAAACATACGAGAATATATGATCACTTCTCAGAACAATATATTAGTTCATCTTACCACGTGTAGTGCACATCTCAGAAAACAAGCCGGATACAGAAATCAAGGACCACGCACATCTACAACACTCGGATCAATGCTATAAGAATTAGTAACATAATAGGATTTATAGGCACCCATAGTGCAAAGAGAACAGATGTGCAATCAAAGTATCTAACATTAACACTAAAAAACACAGTCAATCCTTGATGTTTCCGATGATTTCCATAAGTCCATAAGCACACTAAAAGGTAACAAACTAGAATATATGTCATACTCGTCTAACTAAGGCTCAGGGGAAGATTGCTTCCGCTATTAGAGAGTAGAGACAACGTACTAGATGTAAGAAAAATAGTAGCTTCAGAAACAATGTGACTTGACCCATTACCCATTTACGCAACGCAAATCTAAGTATAAGTTGTTACTAGATAAAGAGCTCGTTGGAACGTAATAAAATTTTGAACACAAATTTTTTATTAACGAAAAAGAAAGTTAAATCGGGGTACACTTATACTGTATCATATAAATCCCAATTTGTACAGATTATTACTACAGAGCTTTTGAATTAGCAAAAATAGAAGATACATGTATGGAATTTTTGACAACATTGAACTTACTGTACCTCGTGGCAATATTACATCTTTCGCTTGTAGTTCCTCGAAGCTCATCTGGATATACACTTGTTGTGGCTATATCCAAACGTCAGTATTTCATTCCTCGCTCTCTTCTCTTTCTCTCAGAACAGCGCCAAATTTTTCGACCATAATGTCCACGACTAAAGGCACCAAGTCCTCACACGGGACAGCCTTTTTGTAGATATCCCCCAAATGTGAGTCACTCCCAATTCTACCCCCCAAGTAGACATCAGCTCCTTCGACTACCTTTCCGTTTTTGTCCCTAGTCATACATCCCATGAATCCTATATCCGCCACTTGAACCTGGCCACACGTGTTAGGGCAGCCAGTCCAGTGCATCCGCACTGGATAGGTCACGGAAACAAGTTTCTGAACTTCTTCTGCAACCTTCAATGCACGGGCTTTGGTCTCAATTATAGCTTGTCCACAGAATTGGTTACCCGTGCAAGCTACTAACCCTCTCATTAAAATAGGTGGCTCAGGTAATAACTTTTCTTTCAACAGAGGCTCGTTAAGTAGAGCTTCAACTTTTGAGTTTGGTATGTTTGGGATTATGATGTTTTGCTCCACGGTTAGCCTGAGCTCACCTGAGCCGTATTCTTCGGCTATACGAGCTAACTGGTCCATTTCATCGGCTTGGATCCTGCCCACAGGAATGTGAATGCCCACAAAGCTGAGGCCTTCTTGTTTTTGTGGATGCACACCAAAGTAGTCCCTTCGTTCCCATTTTGGATCAACGAGATCCTCAGAAGAAGCCCTCTCCAACGCTTGTTCGGGCATTCTCTTTACCACTTCAGATCGAAACCCTTCTATGCCCTGCACCCCGAAGTAAACAAAAATTAGCAAAACTGGTCTCGAAATAAAAGTTGCCTTTCAGTAGAAAATAAAATTAATAAAAGATGACTTACGAGTTCATCGATCAACCACATCATTCTAGTCTTTTGCCTGTTCCCTCGTGTACCAAGATCACGATACGCCTCAAGAATCGCCCCACAAACCGGGACAACATCTTCAGCTGGGACCCAAGCATCAAGCGGAATAGCCTCTGCACATCTTTTGGGGCTAAAGAATCCACCCACCAACAAGTTGAACCCAAACTTACCATTCTTCGTAGCTGGCATATACGCTAGATCATTGATATGTGGATGCTCATAAAGATCATGCGAACCAATCACGCAAACATTCCATTTCCTTGGCCTGCATAAAAAAAAACGCTTGAAACTCAAAATGCGCCCCATTTTACAATCATAAACTAAACTAAAGATACCACTCCATGATCAAAGAATCTTACAAGTTGGTGAATTCAGGATTCCCGCGAGAATTAGCTGTGATAAACTGCGTCAATAAGTTCGTATAAACCCTTGTGTCCACAATTTCATAAGGATCAATCCCTGCAAGCGGGTTCCCAACAGCGTTCCTAACATTGTCCATACCACTCTGAATACTAGTTAAACCAACTTCATCAAGACCTTTCAGGATTGCAGGCACATCAGGTAATGTAACTCCACGAATTTGCCAGTTTTGGCGTGTGGTAACATCGGCACAACCTAGCTCCCCATACTCCTTTATGACGCTAGCTAAGTATCGAGTTTGTGCACTTGTTGTTACGCCATTTGGGAGCTTCAACCTCATCATAAATCGACCGTCTATACATCAAACAACATTTATATAACTTAGTTACAAAAAATACAAAAAGAAAACAAACTACTTTATTACCAATTATAGAAAGTCCATTAGTAATTCTGTACTACTTTTTCTTGATCAACTAATGATTTTTTTCTATTCGATAACCATAGTTTCATAGTTTTTGTCCGACTAATATACGAGACGGAGTCATGAGGTGTCTCGTGGGTGCCCGTAACACCTATGGATTTTTTTGGATGTAGTGTTAATTTTTGAAAAAAATATTTATTTCTTTATTTTTTTTTAGGGGTAGTGTTAATTTTCGAAAAAAATATTGATTTCTTTCAAATGCATCTTAAATGCACCCGGTCTATTGAAAATGTGTTTCTAGTCTTATTTAGTTTATTTAGTCGGTATACTTATAAATAGAAAACAAATTTAACTTTTATAAATTACGGTTCAAAAAATTTTTTGCTCTCGGTTATATATGGTCATAGCTTCGTCCGTGATAGTGAGTATTAAGAACAAAAAAGTTTAGGCAAAATCCTATAGAAATTTTGTACTTGAAAAATTGTGAAATTGTAACACAAAAATTGTTAGTTTCTTACAAAACTAGTTTCACTAGCCTTTTAGATAAATATGACCCGTGATTATTAAAATATACTAAAAAGAAGAAAAAAAAACTTATTGGTATGTGCTTGTTTTTAGATCCAAAGAATCAATCTTTCTAAACATAGAAAGCTACTAAACAAAAAAAGTTATAAACAGTAAACCTAGAATCAACCCATGAAAACTAGAAACGTGTATGCAAGTTACTTGCCAAAAATAACTAAGTAAAACTTACATTGATGTTTCCTACGATGAAACAAACCAAGCCATTTAAGTCTAACATCAACATCATCTTTAGTATCTTTGGACTTATCAAGATCCTCAAATGGTATCTTAGCAAGATCTTCAATACCACTTTCCATAAATAGCTTCATAGGTTCACTAGCAATCTTAACTTTCTCTTGTGGATTAATACCTTGTCTATACTTTTCCTTAAGTATATAATATCCATCTTTTTTCTCAACTCTAGGTTCTAGTCTCTCTAGACTGATATCATCTGTAGTTGCTGGAACTGAAGATGGTGCTGGAACAGCAGTTTGTTGTGGAGGAGTTGCATGGAGTTTTTTGGAGGTGAAAATGGTGGTTTTAGGGTTAAGGAATGAAGTTGATGGTGCAAGAAACTTGACTGAGAAAGATGACATGTTGTTGTTGGACAAGGTGGTGGTGATGAAATGAATGAAGTTTGGACATGATTTTTGTAGTGTGAGAGTTGTGTCTTTTGGATATTGGTAAAGGTCGTGTGTTGTTTGTATGTATGTAATGTTTGTGTTTTTAATCATATGGCTATGAGAAGAAGATGCAAGACAAGGACAAGCTAGATCATATCTTATTTTGTCAATGTCTTTTTGTGTTTAAGGTTATACCGACTTATTTTGACACTTATAAATTTTTAATAATTAATTCATAATATTATAGCAACAAATTTATATAAACCCTTTTATAAACTTAAAATTTAGGGTTTAGAGCATCTCCAATGGTTAAAACTACAAAAGACTTTTTACTATTTGTATAAGTTTTTGAGGATGCTTTTTATCATTACAACAGCAACTTTTTAGAAAACTTTTTATAAAGACTTGACAAACACCAAGTTTTTGATAAAAACACTTCTCATTGATTGTATTTTGCATTTAATGTAATTAATGGAAAAAGCTATTTGAGCTTTTTTGCATTGCAAGCATCAGTGGCGGAACCAGGAAGTTAGCGGAATGGGGGCAAGAAATTTTTTTTGGACAAAAGTCGTTGTATACACCAAAATAAAGACATAAATATAAGGTTTCTACATTGTTTTTTTCTTTTGGGGGGCAATTTAAAAGTTTTTACATTGTTTTGTTTCCGAGTGGAGGGCAATTCAATGTTATAGTGAGGTATACTTTAATAAAATGATAAAAAAAAATTACACTAAAATTTGATTATTTTTTGCGAGCCATTGGGGGCGCCGCCCCCCGCACATTCAATGTAGTTCCGCCCCTGGCGAGCATGAACAATGGGTAAATTACACAATAGCTTTTTACTATTCTACAAAGCTTTTGGAAAGTATTTTAACCATTGCATACAAAGCTTTTTGAAAAACTTTTATATAAGACTTGTTAAACCTCAAGTCATTTGAAAAAGCTTTAGTCATGATATATGAAATTTATTTAAGGCATTAAATGCTTCAAGTCATTGAAGAGTTGGAGCATTGTAGATGCTCTTAGAACTATAAGCTACAAAACAAATAGAGCATCTATAGTGGAATAACCAAGCAAAAACTTTTTACTATTTCAATAAGTGTTTTGAGGAGGGTTTTACTATTACATCAAAGACTTTTTAAAAAAAAATTCAAAATGACTTGATAAACTTCAAGTCATTGTGCATTGCTTATGCTCAAGCTCATAAGCCACATATAAACTTATACAAATGCTTTTTTGTTTTTGTTTTTTTCCTTTTTATTTCATTGTTGTTGAGCTGTCGAGACTAATTAGTTACTGTACTATTTATCATACAAACTAAGCAGGAATTTGAGTTAATCGTATAATTATGAGAATATACGCAATTATGTGTATATTAATATGAGAAATGTTATAATTACAAAATTTTATAAAATGAAATCCACAAAATGAGATGTTATCTCGTTTTTACTTTCAAATCATGAAATACTTTAAACCAATAATAATCGTGACAACTCTTTATGATTAGCCAAGAGGTAAATTGCGTGGATAATTATGTACTTTTCTCTTCTTTTTTTTCTTTTTACATAGTAATATTTTTCGTGTTCATTAACGTAATTGATCAAATATCTTAACGTTGTAATATCTTGGTGTGACTTTTGATCGTCATTATTGATATTTTACTTTAATAATTAGACAACTCATACCTCGATTAGTCTTTTCTATTCTATATTCGAGAAGAAGTTTACAACTTACAAGTGCTTGCTTTTATTTTATTAAAAATAAAATTATCCAATCACTTTAAATAGAAAAATAGATGGTTAATTTTTAAAGCTATATCATTCGAAATATCGAATCTTCTCAATTAATTAATGAAGTGATATTGTTCATGTAAAGTAATTGTTTCATGTGATCCAAAGAAGATATAAGTTTTTAATCTCTTAAGATAAACTAAAAAATTAGCAACCTAGTGAGATTTATGCTTAAACTTAACATTTAAGAAAATATTTATCAGAGTAGTAATATTTATATGTTTGCCTCCAACATATTTTTGGAGTTTTGCAGTATGATAGTAGTAGCTTCTAGCAAGTAAAGATATACATACAATCTTATAAGTTTCTTGAAATAATAAAAAGAAGATAACAACAATATCTATTATCTAGTAGATGCATGCATGTCAAGATGCTAAAAATAAATCAACCAATCGGTAGTCTTTCCTAAAATAAACTTACAAATAGAAGGAAAATTCTCTTGACAAAAATTGGAAAAACTAAAGAGTGACATGGAAGGATCAAATTCAGCTTTAAAAGGCATATACTAGGTTAAAAAAATGATACTCCAATTAAGTTGTTCTAAACAATTATTCAAATATCTTAACGTTAAAAAGATATGCAATATAAGGTTTGTTAGTCACAAGGAACTAAATATTAAAAAAAAACAATTTTGATAGTTTTTTAAAAGGCAAATAACATAAAAAGTTACTCATCTTATGTCAAATTCAATTAAAGATACTCAATTTTTTTTCATTTAAGGTATCAATCTTTTTTCTTGTTGCAATGTTGGGACAATAACAAATTTAAAGGTTATATATTAACGACCGTTTACTTTATTATTGTATCGTTAGTCCTTTATATTAACGACACCATATAATAACCTTAAAATTCGTTTTTTTTTACGGTTTTAAACCGTTTTCTATCTTTTTCGTTTGATTTTTACCGTTTCATTCGGTTTTTAATCGTTTCTTTAATGTGTTTGATATCGTTTTCGACCTTTTTTTTATTGTTTTCGCCCGTTTCTTGTCGTTACCGCCTATTTATTTTATGGACAAAAACAATAAATAAACCAAATAAAACGTTCAATAATGGTAAAAAAGAAGCCGAAAACGGAAAAACAGATTAAAACAGTTAAAAGCTGTAAAATGGACACAAACGGTCAGAAGGGCTCGAAAACGTATAAAAAATGGACGAAAAGGTTGAAAACGGTAAAAGAACGACGAATGTTGTAAAAATGGACCAAAACGATTAAAAACAAACGAAAACGGTATAAATCAGACGAAAATGGTGAAAACGGTCTAAAACTCTACAAAATGAATTTTGAGTTTATTATAAAGTGTCGATAATGTAAAGGACTAACGATACAATAATAAAGTAAACGATCGTTAATATATAACGTTTAAATTTGTTAATTGTCTAACATTGCAAAAAGAAAAAAGATCGATACCTTAAATTGAGAAAAAAAAGATGAGTACCTTTAATTGAGTTTTGACTTAAGATTGATACATTTTTATGTTATTTACCTTTTTTTTTAAATCAAATACTACTATTTATCTAATTTCACTTTCATTTACGGTTTAATTATAGTTCCAGTAAAAGTTACTCGTATTAGTTATATGTTACGAAAATAGAATAACATGGGTAGTGCATCAATGGTGGAGTGTTGCTAAACCCCAAGTTGTAGTATTATATTGAATTAAGTTCATAATTAAATAAGTTTTTAATGTTAATATAAATAATGGGATGTGAAAGAAGAAGAAGGTTTAAGGCGTGTGGCTATAGAGAAGATAGAAGAGGCAGGCACTCTCACTAACCCTACACGAACCCAAGACGCCACAAAAAACCATGTGCAACCTACCTTGGTTTATTTTTCTAATATTGTCAACTAATTCTATTGTACCTCAAATTATCACAATCATATTTAATATTAATATATGTTGCTTGATATCTCAAAGGTTTTATGTTTCAGTAATAACTCATGTTGTCTGAAAAGCTATTCAATTTAATGGCTATAAATTAAATTTTTTATGAGATAATTTTGTTGTGTATATATTGTGATATATAGTTGGTTAGTTTTATAAAAGAATGATTTTTATATATAAGGAAAGAGATGGACTTAAATTTTCGTTCTAAAACACAGATGGTATACTATACGTTGTAAAAAAATTGTCGTTCTAAAAAAAAGAAAAATATAGCAATTGGGTGTTATGAGTCGGGCGGGTTACCGAGCACGAGTATTATCTTAGGTCAAGTTATTTTTGAGTTTTTTATCAAAGAAAAGCGATACATAAGAGGTTTCTAGTCGGGTTATACGAGGTCGAAGTAAGAGATAGAAGACAATAATATTTAATTGTGGATATGAAAAAGAGAGAAAACGATGTCGTGTGAAGATTTGAAAGCATAAAAGTCGAGTGCTAAAACTTGTTTTCAAACATAGTAGTATGTTATCGAGTTTAAGCAAACACAATATGCTGAATGTAAGAAGGTTCTCTCGACAAGGACAATCTATAAGCCTTTAAACCATACTAAAAGGCAAAGAATAAACCTAAAAAGGAGTTGTTAGATACTTTTATTGACGATGCCTCTTTTGAAGAAGGAATACCACACTTTTTAGTACTTAAAAGAAGTTGGTCCAAATCACTTCTTTTTTGCATGAAAAAGGAGAATTTTGAAAAGAAAAAGCTATTTAGCAGAATATACACCATCAAACCAATGGTGTGTACCGTTCTATCAACACTTACAAATAATTTGATACTGAGCATAGACTAAACATGGTTGGTTGCAAAAGGTTAATAACCGATAACTCGAGCCAGCCCATAGTAAATATAAACATTTGTTTAGTCATTATTCATGGTGTATTTATGATAATTTTTTTGTAATATTTTACTGGTAAAAAAATCGATTTTGATTAAATGATACAAAAAAGAAAAGACAAAAGTATTTTTGTGTGAGTGATTGGTGATTTTTGCTTTATAACCATCCATTTAGCCACACCTTTTGTGATGTGATAAGAAAAACAAATGCAAACAAAAGACAAATTGCATGACACCTTTTCAACCTCTCATTAAAAGCAACATCCCACATATTCTCCGTGTTCAAACAAAACCACCTCAAACTATATTTATGGTTTCAACAAAACCGGTAAAGAGATGTGGTTTTTCCCTGAAAGTACTTGGTGAGGCTCCAACCGAGACATCTCCAAAAATACCTCCCCAAAGATATCTTGGCGGCCCTGTTCAAATTACCCGGGAAGGCGAGCCTTTTTTTACTCACATTTACAATTTATATATTGGCTCGGAGTAATAACCAGAAGTAAGCTATGCAGGATGTGAACTAAATTTCATTTAACCTAAATATCAAGAAGCAACAAAACAAGCACCCATCCATGAATAATATTTCCTGTATTCATTTGCAATCACTCATGAAACTACCAAGAACTATATAGTGTCCGAGTTTAATTATAGTCAACACATACAATTGACGGGTACAGATTATAGTTTAGTTCTAAGATATCAAAATCCAATCTCTCATTAAATTGCTACGTTTCCTGAATCCTGATTTTTAGTCTCTCGTTGACAAACCTTTTTAAAAGAGAATGTTGCGCATAATTACACGAAGATAACCTCGAATTTTGCACACGGATTGCTTTGTAAATGACTTGTAAATGCAGTTTTAGTTTTGAAACTAAAAGTGTATAAAGCTTGCCTCTGTGTCATACCAACAGGGTATATTCTGTAAACTTTAAGCACATTATCATCACCTCTTATGCTTTTGGGCCTTTCATTTTTCCAGATGGGTTCGTGTTTTAGAGATTTGAACTTCAACAAAACAGCTGCTTCTAAGGCCTCCAAAGTCAAGTTCCCGGACCTGCCCAAAACAACAGAAATATCAGCCAATAATACTGAAATTTATTTGAAAAAAATCCGAATACTAAAAAAACACTTTACAATACAAAACTACAAACAGAATGTCTTAACATTTACGGGTTTAATTTACCTTAGAAACACCGACTCCATCTCGAACCTCCCTCTTTCTCTCACATAGATGTGATATACAGTTTCAGAGCCTCTTGTACACTTGCAAGGTCGTTTAGGTGCATAACTTTTTTCTTCTTTTTCACGGATTCTTGTGGCAAGAAAGATACATAAACGACAAGATGAATGAACAGCAGCCATATCTACAAGAGCCTTGAAAGAATCGGAAGGGCCATCATATTTCCATCTGTAAAAATTAACAAGAATCACTGAACAGATTCAAAAAAATTATATTTCATGTAAACTCGTGGCTTTCTTTTTAAGGGCACATATATTGTAAGAAGTAAGCAATTTACAATGTCTTTCACACAAGTACATGTAGCACATCTCTATTGAGTATACTTACGGTTAATTACCAAAAGACACACTACCACCATTTTCCAATCACTTTAAGCAACTGGTAACTCGGTTAGTCACAATTCCAACTTTATTTACGAAATGTATTATAGTTCGTATACAGTAACAAATAACTTAAGGTAGAACTTTAATTTTTAAGTAACAGAATCATGTTTTATTTTTGCCAAATTTATTTACTATTATTTATTATTGTTGTATTGAATTAATAACCCGTCTCCAAGGTGGCCTAGTGGTACGGTTCTATATAAAACCCACAATAAAAAACAGCCTTTTTTAAAGTCAAACAAATAGTTTGACCGCAAAATTACCGATATAACCCGATATTTACCGATATTGACCAAGACGGGTATTTATGACCGATTAGTGAAATATCATGACGGTGGACCGCCACCAAGCGATATATAACCGATATATCGGCCTCCATGACCGTTATTTACAACACTGGACCACTGTTCACAAATCGCGGGTGAACACCTTAGGATGGCCGGGGAAAAGTCTGGAAATGCCCACAGGAATACCGGTTGGGCCGCATACTTCAGAGCCATAAAGGCTCGACTTCCCCGGGTGACCTAAACAGAGGTCCTTCTCCATTTACTACATATATAATTATGATTACAACTAAGATCTTCGAATAAAGCGGTTTAAAAGGTTCAACACATTAGGAAAATATTCTGGGCAGCTTTCAATCTGTTCAGACCATTTGACATACTCTCCTTTTAGATAACTCTCTAATTTAACCCATTTGAGACAAACCAATCCTGAAGCAAACGGGTTAAATATGCAACCTTTTATTTAAAAGAATAGATACTTGCCTTAATGATTCATTGAACGCAGCCGGATTCTCAGCAAGATATTTCATGGTCTTAGAAACTGGCTCAATATCTTTTAGCCCCTTAATATGTAAAATAGAACCCGGTGCAGGTGCAAAATCTTGGATATTTGGAGGGCCAACAACAACAGGGATTGTTCCTGCAAATCACATTTTAGCTTCCATTTATTAGCCACGTCAATGAATTTTGCTTTAAACATATTGAAGGAGTTGTATGCATCAGAAAGTTGGCTTCTATAGTTCTATATGTTTTAGATCGTAAAGTAAACACTTGAAACTTAGCCCGCATAACCAAAAAGATACTCAAATGTTAGCATTAGCTAAAAATCTACAGCTCTATACCTGCAACAAGAGACTGGAAGAACTTTTCAGTGACATAGTCTTCCTCATCTGAATTCTCAAAAGCCAAGCTAAATTTGTAACGCTTCAATGCTTCAACCTTGTTCACTGCCAAGAAGTGAAAAGAATGGTATTCATAATTTGTATCAGAATGACTTCTAATGAGCCAGGAAAGATAAAAAGTCAAATTTGTAACAAAAAAAGACTAGGCAGGAAAAAAATGTTTACCATTCCCATCACGGTTTCGGTGGCAGCCACCATAAGAATCAATCTTGACATTTGCCTTTTCAAGACCTTCAAGGGCTTGTAAGCGGAAGTTGCGAGCAGCACAGTTTGAAATGAATGCAGCTGCCAATGCTTTCTCAGTTTTGGGCTGAACTGGAGCCATTATATCGTACTCTGCCCACGAAAAATAACCAACAGGAACATCTGAGGAGAGACTTGTTGTCATAATTATGTTGTACCCTTTTCTGAAACATAAAACATTGTGAGAAATGTCTTTATACAAGTATTGATTATGTAATCCAACATATGTACGACACTACTTTCTAACATAAATTTAAATGAGGAGACATAATTATGCAAAAAGAAGAAACTAAAAATATGTCTCCGATCACGTTCTACTACTCTCATAGCATATGTTAGCCATCAAACTTCTGGTTCTTTTTCTTAAGCAGAAGCGTGAGGCTTCAAATTTAAGCTATCGTCCCGGAGGACTTCAAAAGCACAATTGAAGATAAAATAAGATGGTGAATATGTCCATAAAGAAGATGAGATCATCACGATAATGACTAGTAACAGACACAATGCATCCCCAGAAACAGAACAAATTCAGCTTCCTCATTCAAAGAGTCTTCTCCAAATGAATCAGTTGAAGCAACTCAAGTAGCAGGAATGTGTGAGAAAAGTTCCTCAATGACAGATAGCAAGGAGAGGCTACACCGCTCTCCTTGCTGAATATCCTGCCAGTGTTGGAGAAAGCTATGAAGACGGATAAATAGCAACGTGCACGCAAGAAGAACCCCAAGCCTTTGAAACAAATAGAATCGAGACTTTGTTGATAAGACAGTAAGTGAAAATCCAATTGGACTCTAAAGGAATATCATAAATATGTGACAGAATTATAGACTTGTAGTAAGACGCAGCAGCAATAATTTCAGCAGATCAAGTCAGAGGCTAATGTGTGATATAGGCCAGACGCAAAGGAATGCTACCAACATACATTGTGATGGTAAGGATATTGTCTAGCTTGCAAAAAAAAACAGTGTTTTCATAGCTGAGCAAATAAACTAAGATAAAACAACACTTTGTGACTGAAAATGGTGAAGTAACAGAAAGTTGCATGACGGAAGAACAGTTGATAATCTTATGACCAAAAGCCTGACCAATTTTGCTTGCAGCTATTGAGATCAAACTTCTTGTAGAGGTGATTGGGGGGTAGAAGACCTTGTTAATCGAATTAGTTTCTAATTCCGTTAAAGCCCGTTGTCAGGAAAATTTAGTGGCTAATATGGTTGCTAATATCTTCCCAGATTTTAGCATACCAAGTCAAATTCTCTACAAACCTCTTAGATGTACTTTTAGGTCTATTTGAGGCGCCTTGCTCAATATTATAAGTTAGGCTTATCCATAATATAGAGCAATTATTCACAAGTCTAACATCACGAGTAAACACAGAATCAATTTGTGGCAACTTTTTACATTCCAGATTAGGTCCGCTAAATTTTCTTACCCTCTAATCGTAACTTCTCACTTTCATTAAACATGTGTCACAGACATACCATTAACTTAATTTTTAGGAATCTCAAGGCACTTTAACGAGCATCCTTACTCATTTCCTTGAATCCACATGGTCCCCTTTTATATGACAACAGGCCAACAGCAGGAAAGGTATGCGAAGTCACTTGTAGGATACAACTGTTTCATTGGTGTTGCACTACAAGGAGCTTACAGGGCAGAATCAGTGCAAGATTTAAGTATGTAGTGCATGTGTAATAATTTCAGAAATAATTTGAATTGAGATGTCAATGCCGATTTTCAGATTGCAAACTATACTCCTGTGAAACAGTCCCTGGTTTTTGATGGATTGCATTAACCAACGTGATTTTTTTCTAACCTACAACCTTGCACTAGAACTCCATACATCAAGGCAACGAGGTAGATTATGAGTAAGCAGACATTCAGGCACTTTAACTTATATCTGCAGCGACAACAAAGTTATACTGCCTATGCACAAAACCGTTCCAGCATAGAATTCTCAAACTTAAAACTCGGATTGTGTCACCAAAATACCAAAATATTCGTATCCCTGTGATACTCACAACTA
The DNA here is from genome assembly GCA_025667525.1 of Glebionis coronaria. NCBI lineage: Eukaryota > Viridiplantae > Streptophyta > Magnoliopsida > Asterales > Asteraceae > Glebionis > Glebionis coronaria. The sequence goes on from JANFOE010001001.1 coordinate 68,537, forward strand.
CTAACGGACAAGGTAGTTGTTAAAGGCGAAAGCGACCTCAAAGCAAAATGCCTTTTCCTAAAGCGAGAGAAGCGAGCGCTTCAGTTAACTTTTTACCCTTTGTGCATATAATAGTGTCTAGTATGAAAACGATAAATAAAAACATAATAATCTTAAAAATTTCATTTTTAATATAAAAAGACCACAAAAGAGAAGTTTATTCAAATACTTAAAGCCTAAAGTCTACTACTTTTATTCGGAATAATCGTCAAGGTTCTCATTTCTCCATCGTTTCCGAATCCACTAAATCATCTTCATTTACAAGATCATCGCCGAATTCATCATAGTGTCCTACTCACAGATGTCCTCCTCGTAGATGCTGATGCATTTCTTCGTGTATAATGCCTCAGCTCATTTACACCACTAGCACTAGCTACAGTACCCCCAAGTTAGTGTAATGCCTCGGATTCATCATAAAGGGTTAGTTTTATAATTATTTGACCTAACTTAGAAGATTAGGGCTGGTTGTACAACTTCATTAGCTAAAAAAATCAAAAATTAGCCGTTATACAAAAAAGCGAGCGCTTTTCTGTCGCTTTTCGGTCGCTTGACAACGCTTTTTCTCGCTCTAGTGAAACGCCTCGCTTCATTGGAATCAAAGCGCTTTAGGGCGCTTCGCTTCGCTTCTTCGCTTAAGCGCTCCATTTTCTCGCTTTTGACTACACTGCTAATGGACTCGGCTAATATTTCATGCAACTTCTATTCACAAGGGCTTATATCAACTCTTAAATCTCATAAAAGAAGTATCTATAAACTATAGGGTCAAAACAACATTATTGTAACATGACTAATAAATGAGTTATTTCAGATAGTGCTTACCCACCGTCGTGCCGTAGCAATGTTGTTCTCAGCGTAGTATTGAGCTGATTCCATTGACCGAAGAACTCCGGCTGTATCAGCTCCAGGAGGCAACCCAAACACAGCATCGGCCTTTTTATTGTTAAAGCCAAACTTGCATTCCACAGCACAAGATTTCCATTCCTACAAAAGAGGATAGTCAAGTCTCAAACCATAGTCATGATAACTTATTTTTGACATGACTAATGCTATAATATGCAAACTCTTAAAAAAACCTTGAGATGCCTACATAAATCACTGATTGTAAACAAATTCCGGCAAGGTCAATGAAGGTTTTTTAAGCTTTGATACCTCAAACAAGAAGATGCCGAAAAAAGTTGCCTAACAATATACTAATATAGAAACACATGTTAACCTACAAAGAAAAAAGCTTTTGAATACTACTTATACCAAACTCGCATTCTTTAACAAACATAAAACTGTCTCTTAGTGAAAAGGTAAAGTTTTATAAACACAAAACTTCTGAAAGAGGTTGAACAACCCAGCTTGAAACAAAATTTCAGATACAAAGGCTTCTCACGGTTACTGATAGAGATTGAACAAGACCTAGCTTCTTAACTAATTATACTTCTAAATCGAAAAGATATCACACTTGAATTCTCAGATACTGAAGCTTGTAATATTAATCAACGTCATATGTTGTTGGCTAAGGAGCTTTTAGAATTGAAACTTCGTTTGTCAATAAGAATTGTTAGTATTTAACTTTTAGATCATTTTACAAATACAGGTACGCCGCCAAACACTATTATCATTAATAAACTAACAGCTAGTGCTCCTAAATGCTACAACTAAGCTTTTCGTTATTTCTAACTGCTGATTTTGCCAAACATAATAGAGCTACCTTACGAAACAATTTTATAATAGAAACATTGCTAACCGCTACCGAATAACTAAACATAAAATTTAAAAAAAAATCATAAAACACACGAATAAGTGAGTACAAAATAAATGATAAAAAACAAAAGCTCGTTTGGCAGAAAGCCTTTAGCATTTTGTTTGTTTGTTTCTAAAAACACTACACTTTAGGTATGTTTGTCGAAAAAAGCGGTATTAAGAAGCAGTAGGAATGGTAGTTGCTCTACAGACATAATTAGCAAGTGAAAACGCTAGTTACTCGTAAATACTACTAGAAGTAGCATTTTGATTTGGAGCGTTTAGAAAAAGTGGAAAATGGTAGTCGCTAGTTTTCAATCAAGCATTTTGTGCAAAACGCAAACCACTAGTTACTAGTTGCCTTAAAACACTCCTAAACACTTTCTACCAAACAGTGTTTAGAAGAAGACACTTAAAATCAGACCCCCCACCCGGGACCCGAACCACTAAGAGAGAGTCCGCGAAGGGAAACCCCTAGAACTTATGGGTTCGCACGAGGAGGATTTTTGTGTTCGCTAAGTCAGTTGGTTGTGTTTAGAAATGCAAAGAGCATTTAGCGTTTGGTTTTTTCTAAAGACGCTAGGGTATGTTTGGCAAGTGTTTTGTATTGGTTTTTCTAAAAAATGTTACACTTTATAATCACTAGTAATCAGTGACGGAACCAGGAAATAAGGTAGTGGGGTGCAATTTTATTTTTTTTACAATAACAACAAAATGTGAAGAAAATGGTAATATCGAAAGAATAAATCGATTACTTTTACTTACAAATGACGAATTTATAAGGTTTTAAAGCGTCAAATGCGTTAAATGTTGGAATTTACTATGTGGGTGGGGGGCAATTTGGATTTTTAGTGGGGGGCGCTTACGGAAAAATGTTAAAATCGAAGAAAAAATACACTAAAATTTTATCGTATCGGGCTAGTCATGGGGGGCAACGGACCCCCATAATCACTAAGTAGATCCGTCCCTGCTAGTAATACATTTAGTTACCTTTAATTCTAACGGGCGCCTATGCTACACTTTATAAAATAAATAAATATATAACAGTTACGGCTACCCTAACAAAACACGCAATTATAATAAATAAATAAAAAAAACTACCTGTTCGCCACCCGTTACAAGCACAGGCTCCTTTTTAAAATCCCTAACATACGCAACCGCATCCTCTCTCTCCAACCACTCCTCACACGACAACACTGCCACGTCACCAACTCCAACCACCGCCACGTCATCATCACCAACCAAACCACCAGTAGTAGTAGAACTAGTAAACTGATAAAACGAATCAGTCCACGAATTAAAAAGGTAATTACTATCACTGTTCTTAATGAAATCTAACCGGCCTAAAAAGGTGATCTCAGCTATAAATACTAACACTAGGAATAACGGCAACAGATTCGACCATTTTTTGCTATTGTTATTGTTACGATGATCTGATGATGATGATGATGGCATGGTTTTGTGATGAGATCTGGTTATGGTGATGAAAATTAGGGTTTTGACTTTTCGTTGACTTTATTGTTAGTGACGATGATGATGAATGAGTAACTGTTGTTGTTGTTGGTCTTTAACGGTACGCCAATTTGGTGGAGGATTAGGTGAAGAAAGGGAACCACTACATAATCCAATCCAATCCAATCGAACCGAACCGAACTGAATCAAAACAATTTTGAAAAAAACTCGAATCGAATTATATCGAGAAAACGAAACCGAATTGAAAAAAACTAAACTGAATATATACTTTAGGCTTATCTTTCTTGTTAGTAACCCGAACCGAACCGAACTGAATCCATCTCATTCGCTACTCTACCCTGCCTGCCGTCTGCTACCATCTCATCCCTTCTACACCGTCGATGGCTTGCTGTTGCATTGAGTTTTGGATTTAGATTTATTAGGCTTTGGTTTGGCTATTTTAGAGATGTTAGTTTTTATATTATATGTATGTTACTTTTGCCTCAAGTTACACCTTCGTATGGTTGTGTTCGCGATAAGCTCACATTGGTGATTCCCCCTCACTCTAATATTGTGTTGCTATTCTCATGTCACAACTGTATGTTATTCTCATGTCACAACTTTATGGTGTATGTCTTGGCTTGCTCAACTCGTTACCTTATGTATTTGACCATCAAAACTCGAATCGAATTATATTGAGAAAACCAAACCGGATCGAAAAAAACTAAACCGAATATACACTTTAGGCTTATCTTTCTTGTTAGTAACCCGAACTGAATCCAGCAAAACCGACATAAATATTCAAAACCGAAAACCGAACAAGAAATGGTTGATTCGGTTCCGGTGGGTTCGGCTCGTTTTTTTTTTTTTTTTTTTGTTCAATTCGGTTTTCGGGTTGTTTTGCTCAGCTTTATTTAACATTATGGAGCGGAAAGTTAACTAAGAGTGTGCGACTTCCTAATAATAACATATATTGGTAAAGGACGTGTTGTGAAACAACGAGTTATTAGTAATACACATGTACATCTTAGATGTATGAACAGAAAATAGAGAAAATCAAGACATGTGTATTATACAAGTTCATATTTACCGCCTAAAAAACACCTAGTTCTCTCCGTCAAAAAACCCTCCCTTGCTCCGATTAAATCTGAATGGTTTTTCGGGGGTCGGCTATGGCCGGCCGTCTGGATCTGCTTTTTCTCCCACTTTTGTACATATACTCTTCTGTTTGTGAAGGTCTACTTATCTCCTAACTCTCACAATAAAAGCTCCATGGCTTCAAATCTGTCACCTCTCACTGTTGTCACTTTTCATCCGGCTTCCGCTACTCTACCCCGCCTGCCGTCTGCCACCATCTCATCCCTTCTACACCGTCGATGGCTTGTTGTTGCATTGAGTTTTTTATTCGGATTTATTAGGCTTTGGTTTGGCTATTTTAGAGATGTTAGTTTTTATATTCTATGTATGTTTTATGTACCATGTGTACTTTTGCCTCAAGGTACACCTTCGTATGGTTGTGTTCGCGATAAGCTCACGTTGGTGATTCCCCCTCACCCTAGTATTGTGTTGCTATTCTCGTGTCACAACTTTATGGTGTATGTCTTGGCTTGCTCAACTCGTTACCTTATGTATTTTGTTTGCAAATCGGCTTCGATTTTATCTTTTTTGTTCGATGTAACTTGTTATGTACAACTTTCCTCCGTTTGTGAGGTGTGTGTAATGAAATAAATGTTCAAAAAAAAGGTTCACATTTATATGTCTGTAATCAATAGTATTAAATATTGACATTATTGAGTCGTAATGTTAGGTCGTCACGGAATGTAAATAGACACATCATAAATAAAATATTTTGTAGCATTCCCTTTTGGCTATCTATCACTCAAAAAGTAGTCTCACTAAAACTTGCTAGGTAAAACCCATTATCCATCACTCAAAAAATAGGTCTCATAAAACCTTGCTAGGTAAAACCTGTGGGGACAAAAACCTAGTAAAGAAAACGAATACATATATTTTTTAAATACGTTAAAGTATGTTTCCCCATTAAAACCCTTGTTAGAAAAACACGGTGGGATAAAACCTAGCTCAAGGAAAAAGAGTGTAACGCGTATTATTCTCTCTCTCATCATTCTATTTCTTGAAATTATTATCCTTCTTCTAAATATCACACCACTTGAGTCATTTGAGTACATTTGTCCCTCTAGTATCGAAAGTATATCAAACAGTTAGTTATCATATGTGTTATAAAACTTCTTCGTCAGGCATACACATTCATAGCTTGAATGTCAGGCATACAATTGATTGGATAAACCTAATTATAAGCTCTCAAATTTTGCAAATTGAGTGTACATAAGTACATACTTGGCTTGGGTTATGACTACCCTGTATTTTCAAATATAACTAAACAATATCTCATAATATTAGTCCACATATAAATATGTATATCATGTACCTTAACTTGTTTCAATGATATACTATGAAACATGAGTTATAACTTGCGAATAAAGTTATAATATATTAGTTCATGTTTTGCATGATGCACAATTAAAGATTTATAGACAACATAACTTTTACTTAGCACATGATAACGACTTAATTATACATATTCAACCTATCATTATAATGCCACTTTGTAGTATAAATAAGAGCTTCCGATACTTAATATGCTGTGTTTTATATGCAGATGTAAAGTATAAAGGAGCAAAGTGAAGATATACAAAGAAGGGGCCTCAATATGCAATAAAGCCAAAGTTATTAAAAGAAGATTCTGAATCGCCCAGAAGTGCGGCGCACAAAGTTGTAAGTGCGGCGCACATTCGCATTTCCAAAGTGCGGCGCACTTGAGGAGAAGTGCGGCGCACATTTGACCCCAGACAACACTATAAATAGAGGTCATTTCCACTCATTTTACACACACCTCTCTCTCTCAATACTCCATAGCTCGAGTATTTTAGTCCTTTTAGTAAATTTGCAGTATTATCCACTTTTGGGAGATACTTGTAACGAGAGTATTCCACTCTTCGATTCTTGGAGGAACGATACAATCGTGACACTTGTGTACTCGTTTATTCAATCCAATCTAAGTATGACGTTCTCTTACTCTTTTCCAATTCTTACTTTGATTACTATGTTAGGCTAAGCTATTTGTGACTATACGGGTATGTGACTATAATTAGTGATGATGCTATGATACGATCTTTTATAAATTATTTCAAGCTAATGTTGTAGAACTATTTTACCTCCTAGTTCTACAAACCATATTTTATCTAAGTTGATTTGTTACGATAGTTTGGCGTTGAGAAACGCAAATTGTTATAATAAGTTTTCTAGAACTTGTCTATGGTCATGAATCTTTGGTTGGAGAAATCCGCTTAGAAACTTGATAAAATATTGAACTTGTTGGCAACTTGTTTTGAGCTTAGTCGCTTAAATAAACATAAGTCTTGAATCAACCTAAGTAAATTGTGTAAACGCCGTTTTGACGAAAAATGATTATCACACTTTATCTACATAAACATATCTCGATCATTATTATCATCATCATGAACTTATACAAACTATCCCATATTAGTCATATTTGTTATTATTGATATTACTTCAACCATTTATTTCTTCAATTGTTATCTTGATTACTAAAACGAAACTAAGTCTCAGCGAACGATCATGGCTTACCACTACAAAGCTATATTACGAACGAAAGAGTATACTTGCCCGTGTTTGTCTTCTAGTCCTTTGTCTTGTCTAAACCTTGTAATATAAATTTAAGACTTGCAAACGAACATCAAGTTTTTGGCGCCGCTGCCGGGGACTTATAATCCTGTTTTGTAACCAAATTAGTATAATCCTTGAAGAAATTGAACCATTGCTACTCATTTTAAACAAAAAAAAAATTGTTGCAGTACAGAAAGTACGCCGCACAAACCAAAAAGTGCGCCGCACTTCCTGTAACGAACCCAAGTGCGCCGCACAAAACCAAAAGTGCGCCGCACATTTTTACTGAAAACACCAAAAACCTTATTGGATGCACACCCGTTCATCCGGAACACCACAAACATCACCGTTACCTGAACCTGAACGTACCCTTAACCGAATGCTACGTAGACTTCATCGCCGTGTACCTTTATCTAGGAGACACGAACAAACTCAACCTCGCATAATTAACCAACCTTTTGACAATCTTTCACAAATCCTATTTCTTACCAAACTCATCAACCGTTACGATCCAATGTCAGACACTGATGATGAACCTATGTGGTCAGCCGATAGAGTTGTCGCACCAACTCCTGGCTCTGCAATCGTTTTACCTGAAATTGCAAACGATTTTGCAATCAAAGGGAACAACTTAACCCTTGTAAAAAATAACCAATTTGATGGTCGAATCAAAACCGATCCTCACAAACACATCCACGAATTCAGCGGAATTTGTAAAATGTTTAACTATGGAGAAGGACAAGCCGAAGTCGTCCAACTCATGATGTTTCCATCATCCCTGACTGGAGAAGCCAAGTCATGGCTCGGTGAACTTAACGAAGGAACCATTCGAACATGGGAAGGTCTTAGAACTACTTTCATTAGCCGATTCTTTCCTCCTGCCTTATTTGAAAAACTCCTTGGAAAAATCCGAAGCTTATCTCAACAAGAACGAGAAACTCTCACTAACGCATGGTTAAGAATGAAATAACTACTCATAAATTGCCATGGTCATGGACTTAAGAAAGAAGGAATAATCAAAGTTTTCTAATCATGGTCTTGACGATGTTACCCAAGATGCATTAAACGCCGCAGCGGGCGGAATTTTCTCAAAACCCCTAACCAAGTTTACCAATTATTGGATGACAAAGTCCTACTTAAGCTTGATTGGTCCAAAAATCACAAAAACAAAAACTCGCGAAAAAACGTAGCTTTTACCGAAGGAAGCAACAACCCAACCGACACCGCAGAAATTATGGCTCGAATAGATGCCATGTCTCTTAAGATTGAAGAGATTAAACACAAAACCTGCAAACACTGTGGATGAAACCATCCTTCTAGTGAATGTGATGACGATGACACACCCATGACGAAAGAAGAAGAAGCCAACTTTATGAATACCTTTCGTCAAACTCGATTTTATAACGATTATCGTAATCGCGACCGCGATAATTGGAGATCAGATGATAAACCAAGTTATGATCGAGACGACAAAAAACCCACTCAAACCGAAGACAAAACAACCTCGAAAGCAAAATCGACAACTTTATAGAATCTCAAAGAAAAACCAACATTTTTGTTCGAGAGACATTCACTGACTTCAAAACCAAGTTCAAAACCACAACCAAAAACCACCAAGCTTCCATTCAAAACCTTGAAGCTAAATTTGATCGTTTGGCTGATAAACAATCGAATCGTGCTTCTGGTTCTTTACCAAGCAATACCAACCCAAATCCCAAGAACAACAACAAATATCAACCCCCACAAGCTCGTAACGAGCAAGTAAATGTCGTATTCACGCGGAGCGGTTTATCTTACGAATCACCTACCAAACCTACTCAAGTTACACCAATCGAAATTCCATTCGATAGTGATAATGAGGATGAAGCCCAATGAACCCATACCAAACCAACTGAAAACCCAACACCCAACACCCAAACCATATAAACCAAAAGTACCATATCCATAATGCTTACGCAAGCAAAAGATGCAAGCTAAGTATGGTAAATTCCTCGTCATAATACAAGAAGTTGCCTTTAGTCGATGTTCTGGCTGGAATGCCAAATTATGGCAAATTTATCAAAGAACTTATCAAAAGCAAAAATAAGTTTGAAGAAGTCTCTTCAACTGTTCTAAACGATGAATGTTCTGCCATTATCCAAACAAAGTACCACCAAAACTGGGAGATCCTGGAAGTTTCCTAATCCCATGTACTTTTCCTCACTCATACTCTTGCAACGCCTTGGCCGATCTTGGCGAAAGTATCAACCTCATGCCATACTTTGTGTATGCTAAACTCTCTAAAAATGTTTTAAAACCCACAAAAATAAGCGTTCGACTCACGGACCGTTCTTTCCAATACCCAATGGGGATAGCTGAGAACATGCTCATAGAAGTCGGAAAATTTGTTTTTCCTGTTGGCTTTGTAATCTTAGAAATTGAAGAAGATAACTATGTACCCCTTATCCTTGGTAGACCTTTCCTACACACAGCTGATGCTATAATTAAAGTAAAGCAAAAACAACTCAACCTTGGAGTTGGAGAAGATATCATTTCTTTCTCTATCGACGAAGCTATGAAATACTCGTACTCTAATGACGATACTTGTTTTAGTATCGATGTCATTGAAGAAATCGTTGAAGCCGATTTCGACGCACTTCTTAACGAAGGATGCGAAATTTTGCATTTTCTCGAAGGAACTATCATCGAAGAAGATCTTTTTGTTGAATTTGATGCCTTCATAGCCGACCATACCGATGATGAACCAATCATTAAAATCGAAGAAGAAATCGAAACCGCATTTGAAACCATAACTTTCAAAACCGATTTCAAAGTTAAGAAATCTGTTGAAGAACCTCCTACAGATTTAGAACTTAAACCTCTTCCTGAACATCTAGAATATGCGTTTCTTCACGAAGAAAAATTACTCCCTGTAATTATCTCATCCTAACTTTCGGAAGAACACAAAGACGATCTAATTGACATTCTCAAGAAGCACAAACAAGCTTTTTCATGGAAGACTTCTGACATTCCTGGCATATGTCAATCGTTCTGCAAGCACAAAATCCAACTTTTGGATAACAAGAAACCAGTTGTTGAAAAACAACGAAGATTAAATCCTAACATGAAGGATGTTGTTAAAAAAGAAATCCTTAAAATTCTAGACTCTGGAATAATCTACCCAATCGCCGATAGCCCATGGGTTAGTCCTATTCATTGTGTACCTAAAAAAGGGAGGTATCACTGTAGTAACTAACGAAAACAACGAATTAGTACCAACACGAACCATCACCGGATGGCGAGTTTGTATTGATTATCGAAAACTAAATGATGCAACCGCGAAAGATCATTTTTATTTACCCTTTATGGATCAAATGTTAGAAAGACTCGTAGGAAATGAATACTTTTGTTTCCTCGATGGTTTTTCTGGATACTTTCAAGTCCCAATCGATCCTATGGATCAAGAGAAAACTACGTTTACTTTTCCATTTGGAACTTACGCTTATAGGCGCATGCCTTTTGGCCTATGCAATGCACCTGCTACTTTTCAGAGGTGTATGATTGCAATCTTTCACGATATGATTGAAGAATTAGTCGAAGTCTTCATGGATAATTTCTATGTCTTTGGAAATACTTTCGGCACATGTCTAAACAATCTCGATAAAATGTTAGCACGATGCGAAGAAGCAAATCTTGTGCTAAACTGGGAAAAATGTCACTTTATGGTTAAAGAATGAATTGTGCTTGGACATAAAGTGTCTGGAGCCGGCCTTGAAGTTGACAAAGCAAAAATAGACGTGATCACAAAACTCCCACCACCTACTAATGTTAGAGGCATTAGAAGTTTCTTAGGTCATGCCGGTTTTTACCGACGATTTATCAAAGACTTTACGAAAATCGCAAGACCTTTAACTCAACTTCTAGAAAAAGAAAGAACGTTCGATTTTACCGACAAATGTTATTCAGCATTCAAAATACTTAAAGAAAAACTTACATGCACACCAATTATTACAAGCCCCAATTGGAACCTTCCATTTGTGCTTATGTGCGATGCTAGTGAACATGCCCTTGGAGTCGTCCTTGGACAAAAGGATGGTAAACAATTTCATCCCGTCTATTTTGCAAGTAGAACTCTTAACGCAGCCCAAAAAAATTATACAATTACGGAAAAAGAACTCATGGCTGTAGTTTATGCGTTTGACAAATTTCGTTCCTACCTCGTGTTGTCAAAAACGATAGTTTACACCGATCATTCAGCTTTAAAATACTTTTTCAAAAAGCGAGACGCCAAACCTCGTCTAATACGATGGATATTGCTTTTACAAGAATTTGATTTGGAAATTAAAGATAAAAAAGGAGCTGAAAATGTTGTTGCCGATCATTTATCTCGCATAGTGAATGATGATTCTAGCGATGATGAAATCGAAGATTTTCCCGATGAGCATATAATGCAAGTAAGTACTAACAATACACCATGGTTCGCAGACTTTGCAAACTATTTGGCTGTAGGTGTTTTACGAAAGCTGGATAAGCTGTATAAGATAATAAGAAAGCAATATCATCCGTTAATTTATATGTGTCTCTTATCCCAACCATCGTTTATGCTTGTCTCCCATTGTTATGGTGTATCTCACCAGTATATGATCCAGCCACCTTATATCTCATCCATAGATTTTCTTTTACTCATCTCATCCATCATCCATCACTTTTCTTTCTCTCCCACCCGTGGATTCATACAACCCTGATCTGCACCTTTGCTTTATTGGAAAATGCATAGACTTGTATAATTAGATCCCATTCCCATTATTTTAATACCCACATACACTCTCCCTCTCTCTCTCAAACAGCTAGATGGCTCTCTCTCTCCCTGTCTCTCTCAAATAATACAGATCTAAATTTGATCAGATCGATTTACCACAGATCTACTTTTGATCCGTATATTGATTGTTAAACACGATCAAAATATGTTGTCACAATCATATAGGAAATTTCAGGTCAGTTTGTGTAATATCTGATTTAGTTTCTGTAACCTCACCTGCTTCTAGATCATCTCATTTTCAGATCTATATTTGCTAAAACTATTTTCTCACATCTTCTTTTAGGGTTTGCAAACCCTTGCAGCCATTCGATGCCACCGACTCCTTCGTTGCCGCCTATAATGGTGTGCGGCGTGGGTGGCCGATTGGTGACGTTGGTCAGGTTTTCCAGTTACTGTTGGTGATGTTGGTGACCCTAGCTGGGTTTTCAGGTGACAGCTTAACCAATGGTTTTTACAATTGGACTGAAAATGCTAATTGTTCTCTTGAGGTAACTCTATTTTTTGGGCTTTTTAGTAAATTCATAGAACTTCTTTGTCGGTTTTGTTTATTATTATTAATTTGATAGAACTGTTGTGTGCCTTTTGTTTCAAAAATTTTTTGAGTAATGGGTTTTGGTTGTTTTGTTTATATTCTGATTGGTTTGTCATAAAATATTGAAACATTAATTCTTTTGTTTCATGTTTTGTTTTGAGTAATAATGGGTTTTATTGTTTTGTTTATATTCTCATAGGTTTGTCATAAAGATCGAAACTTTAGGGCTAATTTGCCGTACTATAAACGCTAATCCTATACAAGGGTTTTTTTCTGGGTTTTGCAACATTGAAGCCATGTCGGTTTCTTTCTGGTCACGGTCGTCCTTTCGTTGCCGCAGTTGATCGCAGGCGACGATAGTGATATTTTGTCACGTTGGTGATGGATTCATAAATATCTGCGTTATAGAGAGATCGTTCTGTGTGCGTTACCCTGTTTGGGTGATGTGGATTGTAAGAGGCTATGATGAGTTTGAGGGCCATGAATAAAGTTGAGATTGATCGCATCTTGGCGGGGCAACTTATTACGGTTGTAGCCATGGCGGTTGTGTCCTGTTTATTCGACTATTACCCCTTCTGAGCCTATATCATGCTAAAATTAAATCATTCGTGAGATATCATGGCAACTCATTTGGAGTTTCATCCGATATGACACTTCTCTCTACCCGTGAATTATTATTCACACCTTCGGCGCCACCGTTCGTGGTGTGCGGCGATGTTGGTGGGTATTTGACGATTGGTTTGAAACAAGCTTCATTACTGCTTATATGTGATGATAGTATATCATCTGATAATGTTGTTCCATTACAATCAAAACATCAGGGGTGTTTTGTTCGGCTTATACATGGCTTATGTGCTGATTTGGTTTCGGTTTAAATCTGCTTACAGCATGAAAGGGGCGAATGGCTTCGCACGACATCATGGCATCGTTTTTGCAACCGCCATGTCTTGGGCACCCTTTTATCTACTTTGGGTCCGCTGAATGATACTTTACGTTTCTGGTGGATGCATCTCATGTGTCCGCTGAATGCTACTTTACGCCTTGCAACTGCCATGACAATTTCTCAGAGAAACCAGGTCACCAGTCTTCGAGCTCAAATGTTGGGCTGGTAAGCCGTGTCGACAACGAAGGTATTAGTTTGCTTTGACTTTCCCTGCTTAAAATTTCAAAAGCATGTTTGTAATTTTACATTACTTTGGCTTCCTGGACTCCACACGATGGAATCAAGGATATTTTTTTGGGTTTTGATCTATATAACACCAGAAAATCTTCGATGTCGCCAAGCTCTTCGTTGCCGCCATTAATGGTGTGTGACGTTGGTTATTGGTTGGTGACGTTGGGTGCCTTAGGTGGCTTCTAATTGATTTATATGGTTCCTCAAATTTGGAATCGTCTGAAAAGATATAAGCAAGTATAAATCCTTTGTATTAGAGTTTAAATAAAACATAAATTAGATTAAGGTTTCTTTTTTTTCTATTTTTTATTAGTATTGAAGAAACTTCAATTTTAGGGATTTGGTTCTTTAATGGTGTTAGTTGTATGTTGTTTATGTTTTTTTACATTGTTAATGTCAAGCAGGCTATTTGTTTCACTTTATTAGTATGTGATAGTAGTGTTATTCCTTTATCATCAAAACTGCAGGGGTCTTTTGTTCGGCTTATACATGCCTTATGAGCTAATTTGGTTTCAGCTTAAACTTGGTTACCACATGAAAGTGACGAATGGCTTGGCACGACATCACGACTTGTGTTTGCAGCCGCCATGTCTTGGGCACCCTTTTATCTCTTGCTATGCATGTTGCGGATACCTTACATATATATATATATATGCTTTAGTGCCAATGGGTTTGAGTTCTGCCTTAATGTTGGTGTTTCGATTGCCAGGGCAAATTAATTATTGAATTTGTAGCCGTGGTGCGACAAATAATTATATTTTCATTCATGGCATGACAAAGCATTAGTTTTGCAGCCATCTGTATTGTTTAAAGCAATTAAAAATGACACTTATAAGATGCGAATGATGGTGATGTGGATTCTAAGAGGCTGTGATGAGTCTGAGGGTCATGAATAAAGTTGAGATCGATCGTATCTTGGCGGGGCAACTTATTACGGTTGCAGCCATGGCGAATGTGTCCTCTTTATTCGACTATACCCCTTCTGAGCCTATATCATGCTAAAATTGAATCATTCGTGGGATATCATGGCAAGTCATTTGGAGTTTCATCCGAGATGACACTTGTCACACCCCAACATGGCGGAATATGGGGCGCGACGTATGGATATCATCACAACATGGCGTGTCTATAGAGATAACTACATGAAATAAGAAATGTCATAAAATGGTGACACAAAAGTCATGACAATATCTCATCAAATGCAGGTGTCTGGGTAAGTAGGTAACAGTCCTACCTCTTACCCAAGACAAACAAGTAACATAATCAAAACAAACATACGTGAGCCACAATATCACTTATTAAAATGAACAGACAAACAAAACTAAGAAGGAAACGGGGATATCCTTCTATATGCATTCCTACTCTCTCCAAGTCCTAGCCACTTAAGTTCTCATTCCTACCCATAGCATTACCTGAAAGAGACACTAAAACACGTCAACATAAAGTTGGTGAGAGTCATAGGTTTAGACTCCAACGCTAAATCAGTTACAAGCTGTGAATAACAACCATCAACACAATAACATATGGACAATGTGCTACAATTATGTATTAACAACTAGCATTCAAGATCAATCATTCCAAACCAAAATCCAAGGCTCCTACCTTGCCAAACAACATGGTACCATAGATGATCACACTATGTACCTATCCCAAGGCAACTACCTTGTCAAACCACAAGGCCACTACCTTGTCAAACCACAAGGCCACTACCTTGTCAAACCACAAGGCCACTACCTTGTCAAACCACAAGGCCACTACCTTGTCAAACGACAATAACTGAGACGGTACGTGTCCCCCGATCCAAGTCATACACAATCAAGAATCACATAGCAGTTAATCACATAAGTTCACACACAAGTCCATCTCAAATCACAGACACATTCACAACATCAATTTAGAAAATAACTCAACACAGTGTCTCTTCCATCCCATCTGGAAGTCAAAATCAATATTAAACATGGGACTATGAAACTCACCTGATAGCTTCTTCACAAGTCCTCACACTAACAACAAGCTAACAAACCAAAAACACGAAATCAATACGCGAACCAATCACTAAGATGGCTCATCAACCTATGATGGACATCTAACCTATCCCCACATAATTACCTCATTGATAAGCTCTAATCACCCCATTACCCATCCCTAACAAGTCCTTAACTTGGTTAAGTTTAATAACTATCTCGTTCATATTTTACACAAAACAGTCCCAGTTTTTAGGTCTCAAAACTTTAAGTGAAACGTCCACTTACACATACCCATGGTTTCTGTAAAAGGAATATTCATACTTTTACATATGTTAGTTAAAACCTCCCACTTGACCTAACCTTAAAGCTATTGTTGAGGTAGAAAAAGGGGTCCATTATATTACCGAAGAAGTTAAAATGTTGTGACATAAATTCAATCCGCCAATAGATGACAGGATGGCTCACCTCGAATATACGCTTAAAAAATTTATCTCCCAATCCATTAAAAACCAGAAGTATTACGAGAGCCTAACATGGAATATCAAGAAGGATAATGATCATAACTTCAAAGATCAAATGGAACACATTCGTTCCTTAAAACTAAAATATGGAAACTTTCTACTAATATTCAATCTAGGGATACTGAGAGTCTTCCGAGTACTACTAAACCCAACCTAGAGTAATGGCACACACAATAACAATGCGGAGTGGCTACATTATAACCTCTTAAAAACCCTTTTAACAACCCTGATAGTCCTATCATAACACCTATTATATCGACTAAACCACACAACTCAACCATCAATATTTAAAAAACCAAAGAAGACAATCCTAAAACTTATGCTCTTCAAATTCCTTTCCCTCGTAGGCTTAAGAAAGAAAAATAGAAAGAGCAATTCAAAAAGTTCCTCAACAATATCAAACAATTTAGTATTACAATCCCTTTCAGTGAAGCCTTAAAACAAATGCCCAAATATACCAAATTCATGAAAGATCTAATATCCAATAAGAATAAGTTCAATGAACCATCTAAGGTTAGGTTGAATGTCAGGTGTTCTACAATCTTTTTAAATTAATTCCTAAAAAGGAAAAAGATATTGGAAGTTTTACTATTCAATGTATTATAGAAGGGACGCGAGCATTAACAAAGCGTTGGCAGATCTTGGGGTCGACATTATCCTTATACCCTATTCCCTATATGAAAGGGTGAAGTTGGAGGAACTTAATAATACTCGCGTGTGTATTGAGCTAGCTAATAAATCCACCAATTTCCCTAGAGGAATCGCTAAAAATGTCATCATTTGAATTGACAAACTCATACTTCTCGTTGATTTCGTTGTTTTAGACATGCATGAGCGAAGATTGTGAAATCCTTATAATTATTGGAAGACCCTTCTTGGCCACTACACATGAACTTATTGGTGTATACAATAAGGATAGTTCCTTTCATGTTGGGAATGAGACCCGCCTAAATTAAAAGATTTTTAAAAAACATCAAGACCCTCCTAAGTTAAAAGATTTACCATCACATCAAGAACACACTTTACTTGATAATGACCGAGATCTGCCAGTTATCATTTCAACCAAATTATTACCTATTGAAAAAGGTAAGCTCCTCCAAATTCAGCCAAATTAAGAGAATCAGTTCCTCATTTCTCACTCATAAAATCTAAATGATGGTTCAACCACAAAGGAGATTGAACCCCAAGGTTAAAGATATGGTGAAAGCCGAAAAATTTATGTTATTGGATGCAAGGCTCATTTATCCTATTTCAAACAGCCTTTGGATTAGTCCCATTCACGTAGTACCAAAAAAGGTAGGCATGGCCATTGTAGAAAATGAAAATAAGGAGATGATACTAATGAGAACCATCACGGTAGTATTGACTAAAGGAAGTTGAAGGGTGCTACGAGAAAGGATCACTTTCCTTTGCCATTCATTACCTAGATGCTCAAACGTATATCATGTAACGAACTTTATTGTTTTCTTGATGGTTTCTCAGGATGTTTTCATATTCCCTTAGCTCCTGAAGATCAAGAAAATATAACTTTCACTTGTCCCTATCAGACCTTTTTTGAATAATTGAGAATGTAAGACAATTTTATTTTCTGATGAATAAATATACTTGGTGTTTGTTTTTCATTCATTTAATAAGTGTTGTCTTATATTTGCATGTTTAATCATTAAATAATTTTATTATTCTAAATGTGTCTCTTGTCGGTTACCAATATGGGAATATTGTTAAATTAAGGCAAATGTGAGTGTTGGTTATATTCTCTGAATATAGGAATTGTTCTCGCCAAACTCATATGTTATTCATAAGGGATGCATATTGGACACGCCGAACCTTCGAATATTTACTTTTGGATCCTTGTCATGAGTAAATATCAAAAATGGGTATTAATTCATCCTTAGACTAAAGATGAAAGTAAGTTGTTGCATAGGTGGATATCATTCTTTGATTATAAGTTAAACATTATCCTAAATAAGGTAGTTATTAAGGCTATTTTGAGAATGATGTGAAGCGGTGTCAACGACACTTGTAGTTAATAAAAAAAATGTTCCTCCACTTGATAAGTGCATAATGGTATCACTGGGCCCTCTCCAGAATTAATCAGATAATTGTGTGGTCATACCTAAAAGGGTAAATCAAGATGATACTTGTTTTGTATTTAGGGTATCTAAATTAACTTCTATAATGAGAAACTGAAGTTACACTATATGGAATGAGTTAGGATCAATTGTTTAATGATACCTATAACAAAGGGATGATGTTAGCAAGTAATATAATATACCATTTAGATTTTAAGATGTTTCCTTAAAACCATACCTCAATCATTTTTATTACAATAAGAGTGTTGCTAGATGTTTTACTGTTAGCATAAGCGAGATGTTCTAAACTCTCACAACTGGGAGCTGTTGGAATGTGTAATTGTTTAGACACCCAAAATTAGTGAGTCTATTGGGGGAACAAACTCAACCCCACAAGGCCGATTAATCGCTGGTTAATTGTTATAAGGCCATCAACCTTGCTGATTTATATACAAGGCGATTAACAGCGGTCAACTATGGTCAACGATGGACAACAATGGTCAAGGGTGCTCAAACTTGTGGAAAACATGCAAATCTTGCCGAAATACCAAAAACTTACTTTAAATATGTGTTTATCACTTATAGTAACTATTTATATGTATAATAAGTTAGATTTTAAGAATAATGTTGCCAAAAATACCTAAAAAGCGTTCAAAAATACACAAAATTTGCTAAAAATATCGATTCGATTAATCACCAATTATTCGCGCCAAGAAAGATTACAAATTACAAGGTGGTCGACCGGCTAACGATTCATGATCGTTGCAACCTTGGTATTTAATATATACATTTTATGTATTAAACCAACTAGCTTATGTAACACCCCATTTTGATAATGGAAATGTCACATGCAATTATGGCGTGTCATCAAAGCATACAAGAAAAAATGTCTAAACATTACTTGACCATAAAAGGAAAATACCGGAATCAAACATCGGTAGTCCAAAAGTAAAGCTCATCACACACAAATATAGTATTGTAAAGGAAAGGACTAAACAATGTCCAAAGCAAATGTATCATAAGAAAGGAAATGCATAAAGTAAAGAAGGCTAGACAGCTTCCAGTCCATATGCACGTACTCTTAGTGTCTACGAGCGTCCCTGAGTACCTGCCGTTTTGGGAACATAGAAAAGGAAAACGGCTGAGCAAATACGCTCAGTGCACGGATGTACAATAAAGCATGAATAGGATAAGCATATAACATATAACAGCGGAAGAAAACTAAGTCCCGAGTAACCTGGTTAAGTCTTAAATAAACTGGTTTTATAGTTTGAAAGTCTTATGTTAATCTTATAAAAACTGTTTGTCATATTTTACCATTAGCCAATATAGGTCATGAAAATCCACCGTGCATGAATACTTGGAGGGGTGACCTCATCATACAAATTAGAGGGGCTGCCTCTAATTTAATATACTGGTTTTTTTGGGTAGGATGGATCAGCTCCTTGTGAAGGATGCAAGACACACACCACATTCACCATGAAATCCTGACTAAAAACATGTAACTAGGATGCACCCATACGCCCCACATGATAAATATAATATAAATGGCCAAAAGCTGAAAGGGACGCCACGAGCAATCACTCCACTGTGGTGAAGTCATAACATCAGTGCCTCTAATGTTATGGTTATGGTACCTCCATAACTAGGTGAAACTGGTCATGCATGTATATGGCTATAGGTAATCTTAATTAAACATAAGCAATCAAACACGTAACTTATACTACGAGAAAACAATTGGCTGCATACGGGGAATCATAATAAGGAAAGAATGTTCATACTGAAAGGACGGGAATCCATACCTTATGTCCAGTGAACGAAGAAGATGAACTGAGAGAAATCCTACTTCCGAATCACTAGTGCTACATAAATACATACATGAATAAGTATCTGCTTACTAAATACGTAGCTGGTTTTATGTCATGTCTTAGCTTATTTTATGTGTTCTTACCATGTTTTATTGTTTTTAAGCCTTACACTGTGTTTATCTTATATTCTGTTTAATCTGATTAAGTATTTCTGGTATTTCATGTGTTATAACACTTACTGTGTAATAATAAGTAACTTTCCAAAAATAGCAGGTTTCCGAAAATAGAAAGTTTCCAAAAATAGAAAGTTTCCAAAAATAGAAAGTTTTCAAAAATAGAAAGTTTCCAAAAATAGAAAGTTACCAAAAAAAGAAAGTTTCCAAAATTAGAAAGTTTCCAAAAATAGAAAGTTTTCAAAAATAGAAAGTTTCCAAAAATAGATTAACTGCTTAAAATAGATAAGTTTCTAAAAATAGAAAGTTTCCATAAATAGATCAGCTGCCTTAATTAAATAAGTTTCCATAAATAGATTAGCTGCCTGAAATAAATAAGTTTCTAAAAATAGAAGGTTTCCATAAATAGATTAGCTGCCTTATTTAATTAAGTTTCTAAAAATAGAAAGTTTCCATAATTAGAAATAAGCTGGTTAAATAAGCTAAGTATATAAGCCTAAGTGTTTTCATGATTATTTTCTAAGTCATATGATATAATGTATAGTTTAATAATTATTCCATGTAATTAAATTAAACTATAGGTCAAAATATTTAATTAAAGTATAACAAGTTTTTAATTAAATAAAGTTAAATACTTAGGTTAAAACATGTATTATTATATATTAATAATATAACCTAAGTCATGTTAATTAATTAATTATAGTCATGGTTTTTAAATAATTAATTAATTATAAGTCTAAAATATAAAATACTTAGGTTAATTAATTTCAGGATTATAATAATTAGAATAACCTAAGTCATGTTATTAAATTAATCATATCATTTTATTAATTTAATTTTTAACATAAGATCATAAACATAAAAAAACTAAACATACACCATGAACCGGATCCAAACTAAAAACAATGAACCGGACATGAAATCGACACCGTACCCCGAACCAACTCGGGGTACCCCGTGTCTTACTGCTTCCGTGGGACCCACACACACCAACCAAGACCGTATGGTCTTGGTGGTGGTCGATTTGGCCAAACCGAAACCCCTTCGGGTTCGGTGCAGCCTGCGGCCAAAAACAAACACCCCTTAAAACATACTTTTGATTTTATTAAACCCCAAATCATGTTAGATCCATGTTTAATTATTAGGTTTTTGTAAAAACATAACATGTTCTTGATTTATAAAAAGATCAAATCAAAAGAAAAGGTTTAAAAAGGATTTACCGAATTCGTGGATCAAAAGGATGAAGAACAAACACGATCAACCACTAAAATTCCAAGATCCAAGATCACAAACCACCTCCTTGTGGTGGTTGTAGGGTGGCGGCACAAAGAAGAACAAGGAAGAGGGTTTTAGGGTTTTTCTAAAAATCTTCTGTAAAATAAAACGAGTAGTGAAAAAAATCCCTTTTCCCTATTAGTAAAATTTGACAAATGGTTTTGGCCCATTTGTCCTTGTAGCCGCGGGTAGGGGCCCCACTTGGGGTACCCGTACCTTTTTCCGTGTCCCGATGTTAAGTTGTACGTTCGTGATTAATTGTGTTCGCGTTTTAAGTGTTCTAGTTACGTAAGTACCGTGATCTAATATATTTAATTACGCTCGTAATAAATATATATACGTAATTAATAATAGTTCGTGTTTTAATTACGTTCATGATTTCATGATCGCATGTTCGTGATTAATTATTGTCAAATAATTATTACGTGCTCGTGCATAGTAAATACTTATCGTGTTCTAACACGTACGTAATACGTAAAATCCTAACACGTAATCGTAATTATGCTATATTAGGAAAGTTTAAATCTAATACGTACGATCTTAAGGGTACTGTTCATGGTAAAAGCATGCGGGTTTTACAACTCTTCCCCCCTAAAAAGAATAATTCGTCCCCGAATTATAGATAAAGTAAACTGGAAAAGAAGAACATACCCAAATTCAAAATATGAAATGAGGGTAAGAAGACCGGATAGACTCCTCTGTTTCCCGTGGCTTCCCGCTCGGTATGATCCCTCCATAGAATCTTGACGAATGGAATCGTCTTCTTTCTCATGACTCGTTCTTGTCTGTCAAGAACTCGTTCGGGTTCTTCTATAAAAGTGAGATCTTCACGTATCTGTTCTAGTGGATACTGAACCATGTGAAGGGGATGATACTGGTACCCTCTGAGTAAGGACACATGAAACACATTGTGCACATGCGAAAGCTGCGGAGGTAACGCCAATCGGTAAGATACTTCACCGACTCGTTCAATGATATCAAACGGTCCGATGAAACGAGGACTGAGCTTCCCTTTAATCCCGAAGCGTCTAACACCACGTGCCGGCGAAACCTTAAGGAAGACGTGATCTCCTACGTTAAAGTGTATATCCCTACGATGCTTATCGGCGTAACTCTTCTGACGTGACCGTGCCTCCTGAATCTTCTGCTTAGCTACTGCGATCTTCTCATTGGTCATCTCTATGATTTCCAGTCTTCAAGTGTTCGCTCGCTAACCTGATCCCAGCAGATTGGGGCGCGACACTTCCTGCCATACAACATCTCAAATGGAGCACACTTGATACTTGCGTGCCAACTGTTGTTGTATGCAAACTCCACCAAACAGATGTAATCGTCCCAATCACCCGTCCATTCCAACGTACATGACCTCAACATAACTTCCAATGTCTGAATGGTTCGCTCCGACTGTCCGTCCGTTTGAGGATGAAAAGCCGTGCTAATCTTAAGTTGTGTACCCCAAGCTTTCTGCAGACTTTTCCAAAAGCGCGAAGTGAATCGAGGATCTCTGTCTGAGATGATGGTTGATGGTGCACCGTGGAGTCTCATGATCTCTCTTTTGTACGTATCTGCGAGTTTACTTACCGGATCTTCCTTGCGGATCGGTAAGAAATGAGCTGATTTGGTAAGTCGATCTACGATAACCCAAATTTCATCGTGCTTCCTCTTAGTAGGTGGAAGACCAGTAACAAAATCCATGGTGATTTTGTCCCACTTCTACTCTGGAATATCTAACGGTTAAAGGAGACCGCCAGATCGCTGATGCTCGATCTTAACCTGATGACAGGTAAGACATTTGGAGACGTAAGTGGCCACATCCTGTTTCATACCACTCCACCAAAGTACTGCTTGATGTCATGGTACATCTTAGTCGAACCAGGATGTATAGAGAATGGGGAGCTATGAGCTTCAACTAACAAAGCTTCCCGGAGTTCTTGGTCATCAGGAATACAAAGTCTCGTGCCCTGCCAAACGATACCATCTGCATCTACTCTGAATTCTGTCTGCTTCTCCAAATTCTGTACTATCGCCCAGATTTCTCCGTCATCCTTCTGAGCTTCATTGATCTTAGAGAGTAACTCGAGTTCTACTCTAAGATTGGACCAGTAACCGTGCTGTCCACGTACCATGATCTTGATGTCTAGTCGCTCCAAGTTTCTGATGATTTCCTCTTCGATTTTAATGCCGTTGATCATTCCGGACTTCCTGCTAAGAGAATCTGCTACTACATTTGCCTTTCCGGGATGATACTGTAGATTAATGTCATAATCCTTCAACAGCTCTAACCATCTCCTCTGCCTCATGTTCAATTCACGCTGAGTGAAGATATACTTCAAGCTCTTGTGGTCCGTGAAAATGTCACATGATTCTCCATATAAGCAGTGCCTCCATATCTTCAATGCAAACACGACTACAGCAAGTTCCAGGTCGTGCGTGGGTTAATTCTCTTCATAAGGCTTAAGCTGTCGTGAAGCGTACGCGATCACTTTCCCATGTTACATGAGAACACAACCAAGTCCCTTCCCCGATGCATCGCTGTAGGTTTGAAATCCACCCGTACCAGATGGTAGAGTAAGAATAGGTGCAGATACTAGCTTCTGCTTCAGGTCTTCAAAGCTCTTCTCTCGATCTTCAGTCCAGACGAATTTCTCCCCTTTCCGCATTAGTTTGGTCAATGGTAGTGCTAAGCGGGAAAAGTTCTCCACGAACCTACGGTAATAGCCAGCTAAGCCTAAGAAACTACGGACTTCCGTCGCTGATGTCAGCCTTGGCCACTTAGTAATGGCCTCAACCTTCGCTGGATCCATAGTGATTCCTTCTGCTGATACAATGTGACCTAAGAATGCCACCTTGTCTAACCAGAACTCACACTTGGAGAATTTAGCATACAACTGCTTCTGGCGAAGAATCTCTAGTACTGTACGAAGATGGTCTTCGTGTTCCTCCTTGGACTTTGAGAAAATCAGGATGTCATCGATGAAGACAATGACGAACTTGTCCAGAAATTCATGGAAGATTCTGTTCATCAAATCCATGAACACTGCTGGAGCATTTTTCAGGCCAAATGGCATAACTACAAACTCGTAGTGACCATAACGGGTAAGAAAGGCAGTCTTAGCGATGTCCTGTTCCTTGACCCGTAGCTGATGATAACCTGACCTAAGATCAATCTTGGAGAAGTGTTTGGCCCCTTGTAGTTGGTCAAACAGATCGTCAATGCGTGGCAGTGGATATCTATTCCGAATGGTAATCTTGTTGAGCTCGCGATAGTCTATGCAAAGACGCATACTGCCGTCCTTCTTCTTAACAAACAAGACCGGTGCGCCCCATGGAGATGCGCTCGGTCGAATGAAACATTGTTCAAGAATTTCTTGCAGTTGATCCTTCAGCTCCTTCAGCTCTATAAGAGCCATGCGATAAGGAGCCTTGGAGATTTGTTAAGCTCCTGGAATTAGCTCGATACTGAATTCCACTTCTCGTGCAGGTGGTATGCCCGAAAGTTCTGCTGGAAAAACATCTTGGAATTCCGACACTATTGGTTGATCCTGAATTGATGGGGATTCAGCATCCATGTCGTGAACCATAGCTAGATAACCCTCGCAACCATGTGACAGTAGTGCACGCGCTTGCAGGGTAGATATGACTTGTACAGACCGTCCGGGTATGAACCCATTATGAATGTACTCTGGTGCATTAACATCACCGAAGATAACTCGATATGAATGGTAGTCTATGGTAGCATGATGCTTGGATAGCCAATCCATGCCCAAAATCATGTCGAAGTCATTCATGTCCAGCGGAAGTGCGTCGACAGGTCGAACCTTATCGTCAAATTCTAGGGAAAGACTCTTGTATACATGGGTGATTAATACAGAGTCCCTCAAAGGCGTGGAAATAGTAAGCCTATTTTCTAGTGGAAAGGGAGGCATCCTAATGTTCTTAGCATAAGCAGTAGAAATAACCGAGTGAGTAGCACCCGTATCGAAAAGAACACATGCAGCTTGACCATACATATACAAGATTCCAGTGATGGTACCTGTAGACTTGTTGGCCTGGTCTCGAGATGTCGTGTAGACACGCCCGACAGTAGGAGGCGGCTTGGTATCAGCATGTCCCGATGTACCCTTCATCTCGCCCTTACGGCAATCCTTCATAATATGTCCAGGAAGACCACACTTGAAGCACGCATCAGTATTACGGCGACATGGTCCTGGGTGCCTACGGTGGCAAGTAGAGCAAAGAGGATGAGTGTATCCTCCAGCAGGTGCTCTGGATGGCTGAGAACCTGATAAAACATTTTACATAAGACATGATAGTTGGGTACAAAGGACAAAGCGGATAATCGTAAGATTGAATACCAGTGATAGCTGGACGGCTAGGCTGTGAACCTCTCTGCATCTGGTCCCTACCGTTTCCATGGTTCCTGGTAGAAGTTTTGTTAAAGTGTCAGAATATGAGTTATAACATGAAAACATAAGGAAAATACGTAAGTATTAGGACATGTTGCTGTTGGAGTGCCCAGCGTTGTTACGGTAATTGTCATTACCGCCACGCCTATCCGTAGCAGAACGGTCGTTAGTCTGACCGTTTCCCTTGGGCTGATGAGGCTGCTGCTGAGTAGCCGGCTGAGACCGGTCCCCAGTTTTCTACCTGGAAGATACATTTAAGAGATGAATAATTGACATATGGAAAGTATACGGATTGGTCACCGCTTGAATACGAATGTTTACCTCTTGTCGGGTCTTTCAGCTTCCCCGAACTCATCCCTCTCCTGCAGCATCTCCAGTTTTCGTGCTGCATCGGCCACTTGTGCTACAGTGTTGAACGTAGCACACACCAGATTGTTTGCGACCGATGTGCGAAGAGCCCATCTGAAGTGATGTGCCTGCTCTTCAGGAGTACCTGCTGCCGCACCAAGGAAACCAGCCAAGCGAAGAAAGTGCTTCATAAACTCGTTGCTATTCTCCCCAGCTCTCTGTCGGATCCCATGGTACTCTCTCTTGTGCTTGTCCTGCTCAGCCTTGGGAAAGAACTGCTCCATCACCCTGTCCTTGAACTGAGCCCAAGTCAAACCAACAACCCACTCGTCACCACCTTCAGACTGCATCAATGCTAACCACCAATTGAGTACATCGCCTTCGAACCGATAGCATGCCAACATCGCCTTGTATGCGGGGTCACAACCCATAGCGTTGAAAATCTTCTCGATGTGTGCCAACCAGCTTTCAGCATCGTTGGGGCTATCAGTCTTCTCAAAAGCTCGAGGGCGGAGCTTGTTGAATCTCTCCAGCCATACTGCTAATGTCACTAGAGGAGGAGGAGGAGGAGGTGCCTGATTATGCTGCTAATTGTTGGCAGCTTGAACTTCAGCCCTGATGTCATTCCTCAGTTGAGGAAGCAAGGCTTGCATGGCAGCCTGGATTGCAGCATTGAGCTGCTCCTGTTCGCGTGTGAGAACCATCTGACAGTATAACCTAAAACATATGATTAAACAGATCAAAACATAAATTATATATATATACATGAAAAAATTTATACTAAAATTTCACGAGAAAATTTTATGCAAGACTATTTTGTGTATGAATGCATGATGCAGTTTTATGAAAACTTTTATATGCTCGAGAGTGAACGCCTCTGGTCAGTTCACCCAAAACAAAAGACATAGCGAGGGGACGCCTATGGGTCGGTCCCAAATCTAAAAGTTTAGATAAAACACATGCGACTAAATAGGGCCAGTCCTGTACCAACCATTACTTAGTCAAAAATCTGCGACAATGACATGTATATGTATGCTTAAAAATGATGAATGCATGAAAACAACTGTCAGTTCTAGGAAGACCGTAGTGACTACCCACTAATCACAGGTCATATTTGAGAGCCTACAGGTCGAAGCCTTAGCTCTGATACCATAATTGTAACACCCCATTTTGATAATGGAAATGTCACATGCAATTATGGCGTGTCATCAAAGCATACAAGGAAAAATGTCCTAAACATTACTTGACCATAAAAGGAAAATACGGAATCAAACATCGGTAGTCCAAAAGTAAAGCTCATCACACACAAATATAGTAGTAAAGGAAAGGACTAAACAATGTCCAAAGCAAATGTATCATAAGAAAGGAAATGCATAAAGTAAAGAAGGCTAGACAGCTTCCAATCCATATGCACGTACTCTTAGTGTCTACGAGCGTCCCTGAGTACCTGCCGTTTTGGGAACATAGAAAAGGAAAACGGCTGAGCAAATACGCTCAGTGCACGGATGTACAATAAAGCATGAATAGGATAAGGCATATAACATATAACAGCGGAAGAAAACTAAGTCCTGAGTAACCTGGTTAAGTCTTAAATAAACTGGTTTTATAGTTTGAAAGTCTTATGTTAATCTTATAAAAACTGTTTGTCATATTTTACCATTAGCCAATATAGGTCATTAAAATCCATCGTGCATGAATACTTGGAGGGGTGACCTCATCATGCAAGTTAGAGGGACTGCCTCTATTTAATATACTGTTTTTTTTTGGGTAGGAGGGATCAGCTCCTTGTGAAGGATGCAAGGCACACACCACATTCACCATGAAATCCTGACTAAAAACATGTAACTTAGGATGCACCCATACGCCCCACATGATAAATATAATATAAATGGCCAAAAGCTGAAAGGGACGCCACGAGCAATCACTCCGCCGTGGTGAAGTCATAACATCAGTGCCTCTAATGTTATGGTTATGGTACCTCCATAACTAGGTGAAACTGGTCATGCATGTGATATGGCTATAGGTAATCTTAATTAAACATAAGCAAATCAAACACGTAACTTATACTACGGGAAAACAGTTGGCTGCATACGGGGAATCCTAATAAGGAAAGAATGTTCATACTAAAAGGACGGGAATCCGTTCCTTATGTCCAGTGAACGAAGAAGATGAACTGAGAGAAATCCTACTTCCGAATCACTAGTGTTACATAAATACATACATGAATAAGTATCTGCTTACTAAATACGTAGCTGGTTTTATGTCATGTCTTAGCTTATTTTATGTGTTCTTACCATGTTTTACTGTTTTTAAGCCTACACTGTGTTTATCTTATATTCTGTTTAATCTGATTAAGTATTTCTGGTATTTCATGTGTTATAACACTTACTGTGTAATAATAAGTAACTTTCCAAAAATAGCAGGTTTCCGAAAATAGAAAGTTTCCAAAAATAGAAAGTTTCCAAAAATAGAAAGTTTCCAAAAATAGAAAGTTACCAAAAAAAGAAATTTTCCAAAATTAGAAAGTTTCCAAAAATAGAAAGTTTCTAAAAATAGAAAGTTTCCAAAAATAGATTTACTGCTTAAAATAGATAAGTTTTTAAAAATAGAAAGTTTCCATAAATAGATCAGCTGCCTTAATTAAATAAGTTTCCATAAATAGATTAGCTGCCTCAATGAAATAAATAAGTTTCTAAAAATAGAAGGTTTCCATAAATAGATTAGTTGCCTTATTTAATTAAGTTTCTATAAGTAGAAAGTTTCCATAATTAGAAATAAGCTGGTTAAATAAGCTAAGTATATAAGCCTAAGTGTTTTCATGATTATTTTCTAAGTCATATGATATAATGTATAGTTTAATAATTATTCCTTGTAATTAAATTAAACTATAGGTTAAAATATTTAATTAAAGTATAACATGTTTTTAATTAAATAAAGTTAAATACTTAGGTTAAAACATGTATTATTATATATTAATAATATAACCTAAGTCATGTTAATTAATTAATTATAGTCATGGTTTTTAAATAATTAATTAATTATAAGTCTAAAATATAAAATACTTAGGTTAATTAATTTCAGGATTATAATAATTAGAATAACCTAAGTCATGTTATTAAATTAATCATATCATTTTATTAATTTAATTTTTTAACATAAGATCATAAACATAAAAAAACTAAACATACACCATGAACCGGATCCAAACTAAAAATAATGAACCGGACATGAAATCGACACCGTACCCCGAACCAACTCGGGGTACCCCGTGTCTTACTGCTGCCGTGGGACCCACACACACTAACCAAGACCGTATGGTCTTGGTGGTGGTCGGTTTGGCCAAACAGTAACCCCTTCGGGTTCGATGCAGCATGCGGCCAAAAACAAACACCCCTTAAAAACATACTTTTGATTTTATTAAACCCCAAATAATGTTAGATCCATGCTTAATTATTAGGTTTTTGTAAAAACATAACATGTTCTTGATTTATAAAAAGATCAAATCAAAAGAAAAGGTTTAAAAAGGATTTACCAGAATTCGTTGATCAAAAGGATGAAGAACAAACACGATCAACCACTAAAATTCAAGATCCAAGATCACAAACCACCTCCTTGTGGTGGTTGTAGGGGTGGCGACACAAAGAAGAACAAGGAAGAGGGTTTTAGGGTTTTTTTCTAAAAATCTTCTGTAAAATAAAATGAGTAGTGAAAAAAATAATCCCTTTTCCCTTTTAGTAAAATTTGACAAATGGGCTTGGCCTATTTGTCCTTGTAGCCGCGGGTAGGGGCCCCACTTGGGGTACCCGTACCTTTTTTCCGTGTCCCGATGTTAAGTTGTACGTTCGTGATTAATTGTGTTCGCGTTTTAAGTGTTCTCGTTACGTAAGTACCGTGATCTAATATATTTAATTACGCTCGTAATAAATATATATACGTAATTAATAATAGTTCGTGTTTTAATTACGTTCATGATTTCATGATCGCATGTTCGTGATTAATTATTGTCAAATAATTATTACGTGCTCGTGCATAGTAAATACTTATCGTGTTCTAACACGTACGTAATACGTAAAATCCTAACATGTAATCGTAATTATGCTATATTAGGAAAGTTTAAATCTAATACGTACGATCTTAAGGGTACTGTTCAATGGTAAAAGCATGCGGGGTTTTACAGCTTAGGTCACTTGCTACCAAGGTTCCACTAATTGGTTTCCTTAGGGGAGGTTCCTTGGAGGTCTTGGGTTTAAGACATGCAAAGGGCTTTTCCTCTCAGACGAAGAAGATAAGGAGTTTAACATAATTAGGCGAGGGTTTGAAGAAGAAATTCTGCCGCTTGCATGTCATTGCACGACTCGACCCAATAAACACAAACATTTGCCATTCTAAAAAAAACAAGTGTTTAAATAAATAAAAGGGGGTTAAAAGTCAAAACTCGAAAATTTACGATGGTGTATTTGTGCAAACTTTAAACAACGGAGTCCTTTTTAGCTAGTAACTTGGAGTAGGGAACAAGAAAAGAGGTTAGGGTTAGAGGGGTAAAAACCCCTCTCCCCTCTCATAAAACTCGTCCCTCTCTCTCTCTCTCTCTCTCCTCTCTCTCTCTTCTCCTCTCTCTCTCTCTCTCCTCTCTCTCTCTCTCTCTCTCTCTCTCTCTCTCTCTCTCTCTCTCTCTCTCTCTCTCTCTCTCTCTCTCTCTCTCTCTTCTCTCTCTCTCTCCTCTCTCTCTCTCTCTTCCTCTCTCTCTCTCTCTCTCTCTCTCTCTCTCTCTCTCTCTCTCTCTCTCTCTCTATCTCTCCCAAAAACCACTTTTTAGTGAGTATCTGCCCCAAAAACTATTAACCTAAAGCCTATATCTTTGCAAGGTCAACTTCCGTTGTTTTGTTACTCCCTTGTGAATTAGCTAAGCCTAAACCGAATACCTAATACTCTTATTAGGGTTTCAGATTCGTTCTTCCTTTGATTCGACAAGTTACAAACCCTAAGTACGGTTTCGTTGGTTTCCTTGTAACCTTGATAAACCAATCATTATGTGATTCCTAACTAGGGTTTTGGATCAATATTTTAAGTTTACAAGATGGACACAAGTTGTAAGCAAGTGAAGTAACTAGTAGCACCATAGTGTTTTTGTTTTAAGTCTTGTGTGAGCAAGCATAAAGACGACAACTCAGTTTTAAGTTTCAAGATGAAGATCAATACCCTACTATTTAATTTAATCAATTAAACAAAAAGTCAGTATTTATTTCTTTATTTATTATGTGTTAATCATAAATATCAAACTATATTCTTTTCACTATACTCGTAGTTAACCGGGTTAAACTAGTTCTAAATCCCAACATCATTTGTCATGTAAATTTTTACGGAGTAGTGAAAACTATCATTTATATTAGAAATGCATCCAACCCTGAATTTTGTGACACAAATCATCAAACCCATAAACCAAGCAAAAACTAATGTATTATAATAACCTTAATCAAAGTAAGGTGCTATTTGTTAATAAAGAGGCTTTAAATCTGAATCTGAACCGCACATGTGAATCTGAATCTGAATCCAAAAAGAGTGTTGTGCACTACAAGAAAAAGTGCTTTTAATGACGAAAATATTTGGTCACAAAGAGTACTGATTTGGTCACCAAACGTAATTAGTGACCAAATATTGGTGGTCACCAATGGTCACCAAAGGTCCGTCACTAATTACAATTGGTGACCAAACTAAGTTTGGTCTCCAAATAGTGACCAAAAGTGGCCACTAAATGGATGTGGGGGGGGGGGGGGGGGGGGGGGGGGGTAAACAGACCTTCACCATTGGTGACCAAATATTCTGGTCACCGATCGGTTAAAGACAAAATATTTTGGTCACCAATCTGTTAGAGACCAAACTATGGTCACTATTTTGGTTGGTTGGTGACCAAAAAAGTCGTCACCATCCACAAAGTTGCCAACCCACAAAATACAACCCGATTTCTTGGCAACCTGTTAATTTTAGCAAAATGGAAAACTAAAATTCTCAACTTGTTAACATAACACAAACTTATCCAAACAAAAAAGAGAATATAATCGATGTCCATAACATCCCACTTATTATAGAAATACATCCGTGATTC